>NEWO01000057.1:782110-805311 GCA_003013225.1 Phalaenopsis aphrodite | reverse complement strand
GCAATTTGCCGAACCACGTAAATCTTGTGTCGTTCTTTTCTGGTGATTTTTCTCGATCTAATTTTTCGCTTTATTGTCGTCATTTTTTTTTAACATGGAGGACTTCCAAAACATGAGCAATAGGATGCACCAAGTGAATGTAATTCTTACTAATATAGGGTTGAGGAAAAGTTGCATATAGTTTTTTATGCTCACATATATAAAAGGCCATTTTTATTTCAAATCAGTGACTATCGTTATTATAATAAAAAGCATGCAAACCATTGCTTCAAACCCATCTTGAGATTTTTTTTCTTAGAGTTTTTTTTTTTCATCCGACCATGAAAAATTAAAGCATACATGTTTCTTCCCGATTATTCATTGGCTCAGTGCGAAGTGCATTTTCTCGATAGCGGAACCAACTCTGCCCATTAAAGGTTTTGTCAAAATAGGCACGATCAACAATCCTCCATGCCTCCAAAAAAAGGCGATTGTCTTCAGTGAGTGCCCCTACAATGGATCATCAAAGAGTAATGTTCATATTAATGGCACTTATAGAAGAAATGAAGGTGCTTAATCAAACATCGAATAATTCAAATGGAATCATTTCAGGTAGATGGTTACAAGCGGCTTTACTGACTGTTAAAGATGCTGATATAATGAGCATTATGCTTAAAACCACATAAGGCATGGCACCAATGCCTAGTATGAACTTTTCTTTCCAAAATGTCACCTTCAGAACTTTCCTTCGAAAAGATGAGATATTTAATGATAAAATTTTGTGTAATTCATCCAAAAGTGTCTGCAGTCTTTGGCACAAAGATGCGAGAACAGAGACCTTTTGAGGAGCTATAAGCAGCTTAAAATTTCTTCCTCCTCTGACGCCACATATATGGCACTGTAAATTACTCCCAAAATAAGATGCCACAGCATTCAAGGCATACTGATACTTACCCGGATCCTAAGAAGTGAATAACTTTCAATTAGTTCAGCAGATTAGTTGATGCATGAGTAACTAAATTAAATTATGTTAATTTATTATGAACATATGCCATATGGTATACAGTGAAAAGAAAAAAATAACAGTAAATTTCCAATCTCAATTAGAACAAGCTAAATGGCACAACCCACAAAAAAAAAGAGCAAATAAGCCCCAGAGGTTATCACAACAGAATGGATAATGAAGTTTGTGGTCCCAACTAGGATGTGGGAAATAAAATACCTTTTCACTTTTTTTCTTTCGATGTTCACTCAAACATAGAAAAAAAGCAGCATTAAATAACCAATCGCCAGGTTTCATTATCAACTTTCTCAATCGATACATCAACTATGATAGGCATAATTTGTTCAATTTTACATTCATGAATAGATTCAAACTCTCTTAGAAGTTTATGTTGAAATATGAACTCATACACAACTTTATTCAAACTCAAATTCTAACTCCAATTTGAATATGGATTAAGATTCGTGATCATGTTCTAATTTCTAAAATAGGTGTAGATTCTGATTTAATAAAATCATATGTTGTAAATTTTGTATCAAATGCATCATCAAAAAAATATATGCAAATTATGATTTTTCGCCAATAGGATCAAATTCATTTACGCATGATTCTTGGATTAGAATGTGTTTAGGATTCATGCATTAGAATGTGCTTGATAGGATGCAGATAAATTTTGTATTTTCTTTCTTCTCATTCAATTGTTTTTTTTTTCATTTTCCTTGAAGAATTCTTTTATTATTCCAATTTGTTGTAATTGATAGTGGTACCAAAACTAAGGATAGCTAGGAACTATTGTGTACTCAACTTGAAGATCAAGAGAAGGTAACAAAATGCTACCTGTTTCAAATGTAAATTGTCAAGAGGATTATCAAAGCTATCAAGAGATTGAAATTCCACTTAGTGTGCAGTCTGGCTAAAAAATTTAGATGATTTTAAAAAAGAATGCACATAATATTTGAAAAGCCATTCTACTGCATATAAATAGTACAAGAAACTATGGCCTAAATGATTGGGATCACTTTTTATTTTGTTTCTCAACAAGTTGTTGGTTCTAACTTTAGTTGTGGTTGCGGACTATTTCTCTTTCTTCTAATTGTGGAACTTTGAGAACAAAAACATAAAAATATTGTTTAGACTGCAAAGAAGCCATCATGAATTAATATTCTTGACTGTGGTGGGAATTGTGATCAAGAATTAGATCTTTGAGGACAACAACAAAAGTTATTGATTTAGTGGGAAAACTAATATAAGGGTTTCAATAATGTCACAAGATTGATCAGATATCAAAGAAAAGGGCATTGCCAATTTCCTTAATAACAATCTTATGGGACCATGTTTTTTAAATTTGTTAATGCATCTACCAATGTTTAAGATGTAGCTCTATTTTTTAGAGTGTATGATGAATTTGTTGATAAATTTGGAGAGGACATTAATTCTTCAAATGGATAACAAAAAAAGCAAGTGCATATTAAGAGGAGGGATTGATTGGCAATAGAGTATGAACAGATCTATATAGGTTATATTCAACTAGAAGTTTAAAGATGGATACCTTTAAGTTATAGAAATAAAGAAAAGGTGATAATATATTTGATTTTTTAAGTGTTAATCATATATTATCTAATGATAAATGGATAGATCAAAAACTTTATGAAGAACTCGAAGTTGAAGATGAAGTAATAGCCTTGGGCGATGATGATACTGAACATATCATTGTTAACATTGACAACGTTATTGATTTGAGTATGCCTTCAGTTTCACAATCATCCAAAAGAAAAAAAATAAATAAAGCAGAGTTGGAATATAAAAGACAAAAAAAGTTAATTTAATTATAGTGGAATAACTAATTTTGTCATTAATTTGTTACTTTATTTAAAATTATATTGAATATAATTTTAATTGATATAGATAATAAGAAGGAAATGATGGTAGCTAAGAAAATGACCAAATGAACGGAGGCAAAGATCATGACGAAGTAGGTGGGCTTGATGCTCTTGCAATAAAAAAATGTGTCATGAAGTTTTTTGAGAGATTTGTCTCCAGTTACCAAAAAAATAATGCAAACTTCAATTCCAACAATCAGTTGCTGAGGAAACACAATCCACAATCCACAATCTGAGTCCGTCTCCAAAACCATCTAAATATTATTTTGACATCTTTTTTTCTTTCTTGTTTTAACATCTGACTAATTATTTAAATGTCAGATGAAATTAGATTACATGTCAAGATGTTAAAACATCTACCAACCTAGGTCGTATTCTTTAGTCTCTTCAAACTTTTGCTCTTCATAGTAACTCTTGTTGAGGAAGGTGTGGAACCCAGTCCACCATAGTTTAGGCAAATTAATTAATTTGCTAATCACGTTTATTTCCTATATGTATTTCCTTATTCTCTCTCTGTGTCTCACACGTTCCCGCGCTCCTTCACGCAGCTCCCACGTTGCTCCACACGGTCCCGCCAAAGAAACTTTTATGTTAAAGTTTATGCTACTTATAAAAAGGGCAAAGCCAAAGCCTTTCAAATCATCCTAATCCCTCTCCTTAGAAGCACTCCTTCTGCAGCTGAAGCAAAACAGCGGGACCCTCGCCTCTTTGGTTGTTGTGCAGGGGAAAAGGAAGTTTGCTTTTTCTTTTGTTTTGTCCTCTTCTCACGTGGCTTTAGAGAGAGAGAGAGGAGGTAAAAGAAAGTGTGGTTTTCTTTTGTTTCAATCCATTTCTCACGTGAGTTTGGTAGAGAGGAGAGAGAGAGAGAGGAGAGGGAGAGGAGAGAAAATTATTTTCTTGTAGTCGTCGAATCAATGACGGTCTAATTTCCTCAAAGCAATAAAATCCTCTGCAGCTCCGTGGACGTAGAAAATTTGTCGAACCACAGAAATTTGTGTGTTTCCGCTGTGTTTTATGTTTAGTAAATTTTTCTCGTTCCGATTTTTGCTTTATTGCCGTCATTTTTTTTTCACAACAACTGATATCAAAACTTTGGTTTGAATCTAAGGAAGAACGATGTGCGGAGAAGAAGTGATGACATCGGAGATCGAGAAGTTTAATGACACAAATTTTAGTTACCGGAGGAAGCAGATAGATGACTACCTTTATGGAAAGAAACTTCACCTGCCGTTACTGTGAAAGCGACCGGAGAAGATGAACGAGACGGAATGGAATCTTTTAGACCGACAGATTCTGAGGCTTATTCGATTGACCCTATCGAGATCCGTTGCTCATCAAGGAGAGGATTACTGCAGATTTCATAGCGGTTTTATCAGATATGCATGAAAAATCATCGACGAATAACAATGTGCATTTGATGAAAAAGTTATTCAACTTGAAGGAATGTGTGTTTGTTGCTCAACATCTGAATGAGTTCAATAATATCACAAATCAATTGGCGTCTGTTGAATTTGATTTTGATGATGAGATACGTGCGCTAATATTGTTGGGAAGCCATGAGGATGACAGTTAGCAGTTCTGCAGGTAAATCTAAACTGAAATATGATGATATTCGTGATTTAATTTTGGCTGAAGAGGTGCGCAGGAAAGATTCTAGCGAGACTTCGGGTTCTAGTTCGACACTGATTGTTGATTCCAGAGAGAGATCACAAGACAAGAACTCAAATAAGGAAGATCAAAAACAAAGTATGATCGACAAGCAACCTACTGGAATTGTAGTAAGGCTGACCAAATAAAAAAAAAACTATAGAAATCCTAAGAAAAATGAGAATGGTAGCGCAAATGTGGTAACGGAAGAGATACATGATGCGCTATTGCTGGCATTCACATCTCTGTTGATGACTGAATATTGGATTCAGGGGATTTCTTCTATTCATCTTCCCATCGGGAGTTAATGCGGAACTATGTTGCAGGTAATTTTAGGAAGATATATCTGGCTGATGGAGAAGCTCTGAACATGGTGGGGATGGGAGACATTGATATTGTTTTCCTTAACAAGAGAAAATGAACTTTACAAAAAGTCGGGCACGTTCCTGAGTTGAAGAAAAACCTCATTTTTCTTGGGCAGATCAATGAGGGTGGTCATTTAGTAGTGTTTTCAGATAGTACCTGGAAGGTTGCTAAGGAGCATTAGTACTTTCTTGGGGTAAGAAAACTGACACACTATATATGACTATAGGTTTACTCATGCGTTGACACATGAGCCGAAGATGCATTATGGGGAAGCAAAAAAAAGTCAATTTCCTGAAAGGTGGCAGAGCGTCAAATGCAGGAAAATTGGATCTTGTTCGGACAAATGGTGGAGAACCACAAAAATATGAAGAAATCTTGCAAGATGAGAACTTAAGCAAGTGGGAGCTGGCCAAAAAGGAGGAGACAAATTCTCTGTCAGAGAATCAGACTTGAGAACTGACAGAACTTTCACCAGGGAAGATGAAATTGCAAAACAAGTGAGTGTACCGGGTGAAGACTGCGCTTGATGGCGGTAAGAAGTACAAGACTGGACTTGTTGAAAAAAGGTCTTCAGCTGAGACAAGATATTGCTCATGTAGTGGGAGTTGTAAGCAGATTCATGAATAAACCAGGAAAGAGCTTGGAGGTACAATGCTATGTTGACGTTGATTTGTCAACTAAGAGTGTTATTCTTGAGAAACTGAAGTTGTGTGCAGCTTCAGTTGGTCTTCTGGTATGAAAATCGGGGCTTTGAGTTGCAGAGGTGAAAGAAAGTGGCGGAAGGTGGAGGATATCATGTTTGAGAAAAAGGACGATGGAGTCAGTAAATGATGCAGCCAGTGTCCCAGTCTCCAAGTGGGAGAATTGTTGAGAAATGTGTGAAGCTCGGTCCACCATAGTTTAGGCAAATTAATTAATTTGCTAATCACTTTTATTTCCCATATGTATTTCCTTATTCTCTCTCTCTGCGTCTCACACATTCCCATGCTCCTTCACGCGGTTCCCACATTGCTCCACACGGTCCCGCCAAAGAAACTTTCCTGTTAAAGTTTTTATGCTACTTATAAAAAGGGCAAAGCCAAAGCCTTTCAAATCATCATAATCCCTCTCCTCAGCTAAAGAAAAAACACTCCTTCTGCGGTTGAAGCAAAGAAGCGGAACCCTCACCTCTTTCGTTGTTGTGCAGGGGAAAAGGAAGTTTGTTTTTTCTTTTGTTTTGTTCGCTTCTCATGTGGCTTTAGAGAGAGAGAGAGAGAGGAGGTAAAAGAAAGTGGTTTTCTTTTGTTTCAATCCACTTCTCGTGTGGGTTTGGTAGAGAGGAGAGAGAGAGAGGAGAGGGAGAGAAGAGAGAAAATAAAGAGAATTATTTTCTTGTAGTCCTCGAATCGTCGACGATGTAATTTCCCCGAAGCAATAAAATCTCTACAGCTCCGTGAACGTATGTAATTTGCCGAACCACATAAATCTGTGTGTTTCCGCCGTGTTTTATGTTTTGTGAATTTTTCTCGTTCCGATTTTTGGCTTTATTGTCGTCGTTTTTTTTTCACAACAACTCTTTCTCTCCTTTATATTCCTCAGCTCTACTACTAGACTATCATATCCTTTGATTCGACAAAGATTCTTCGGCGGCATCAAAACCTCCAGCAAGTAAAGCTTGTCACAGGTGCCTTCCTTTGGCTTTTTTTCCTCCAAAACTAATGCTCTCGACATCTTCGTGTTGGTCATTTCAGTCTCCTTTTTGTGCTTGTGCGTTTTTTTCCTTCATCCAAAACTCATGCTATTCAAAATGGTTATCATTGCTTTTTTGTAACTTCAATCTTATAAGATGGAAAATAAATTTTACGTTACATACGTTGAGTAGTTACAATCTAACAAACACCCACATCCTTAATGTCATAACATAGAATCAAATACAGTACTTAGAGATAACACTGACATCTAAAAAGCAAGCAAAATTAGCCATAATATTCAATAACTAACATTAAAAACATCTTAGTGCAGAAATTGGCAGAGACATATAAGACTGAACCTCGTTAATGACAAGAACTCGATCATTACTTTTTTTAGCTTTCTTCGGCTTCCTTCGGAAATGCCTAATCCAAAATAGGTAAAAAAATTGAATTCAAGATGATGACAGTAATGCCATATATTATCGATAAACATAGAGAAATCCATGCTACCAGAACTTGCAATTAACTCTAACTTCATTCGACGCCCGCCCTTCTATGAGATAAATCTTTGGATGCTCGTCGCTTCGGATCGGGAGGGCTCGGCCCATAACTTGGTACTGATGAAACTGCAAAAAAATCACAATCCCAATAACAAAAAAAAAAAGCTTTGCATGTTGAAAACCAACTAAACACATTAAAATCCATTGTCGTCTGAGAAACAGGTAAGCAGGAGAAAACATTGTAAGGGTATAAGGGGCTAGGCTAGAAACTGGATTGTCCTACCAGGAAGCTGCCCATTGAGACTGAGACGGTGAAGAGGATCTCGCAATCAGCGTACGTGCACGATATAATTTGTTCCGGCGGGTTCAGTTCGATAGAATTGCATTCGCCATTTCAGGTTCTGGCGGGGCTCTATCTCTCTCGAGTTGCGTGATTGGCAGCATTTGGATGGTTGGTAGGTATGCAATTACGGGGAAAATATCTGCCTAACTAAGCAAAAACTTTTATGTGGCTCGGCACTTTATTTTCAGATTTTTTTTTTTTTTTGTTATTTTCAATAATTTTGAAATAACTCAAAAATTATCCGCATTCTTTATTTTTTAATTATTTTCGAGTTATTTCAGAATTATTGAAAATAACCCAGAAATAACCTGAAAATAACTCAAGAATAAACTGCACCGCACGTAAAGGTACGTTAGGTGTCCGGACAGAAAATGCGCGCGTACCTAAGACGTACGCAACTTAGGTCGGGAGGTAGGTTATAGGGAGTTTATATTCGTGTTATACTTTTTTAATTTTCTGTAATTTATCTGTAACCTACAAATAAGTTTTGTGTTTCTATAGTTCTGGTAGGTACATGTAAGTTACATGGAGATTACAAGGAATGTAATGCGGATATAGTCCCTATGTACACTCTGAATAACCTCTAACATACGCAGCACTGCGCAAGTTTTACGTACGCAAATATTTTCCCAATTCGGTGGATAAGTAGGACTTTTTTAAATATATAATTTTTTTATGTAACAATCACATAAAATTTAAATACAATATTTTAATTATCTAAAATATAAAAAATATAATTTTAATCCCATCATTCTGAATCCTTTTAATATTTTAATTATCTAAAATACATTGACACGTGGTTCATACCTTAATTTCAAAAATGTGTTTTTTTTATGAAATATAGCTTGCCTTTTTTGATATTCACAATAACAATTGAGAATGTATTGACAGCCTCAAGAAAAAAGTTATGGAGCGTGAACTCTTGTGCCCTGGATGTTGTGCAACGGTGTACCCCAAAGTCAATATATCGAAATTGCGGCAATAACTCTCAATGGCAAGAGCTTACAACCATTGTTTAATAAACCATTATGCGTACGGAGAGTGAACTCGGGGAAACTCAGTAACAATTTTTCGTCTTCGGGACAAGGGTCTACACTTGTACTCACAAGCTTATAGTGGATCATTCTGATTGGGTTAGGCTCCGTAGTGTTTTTATTTTTTTTCTCTTTTCATGTTTTTCAAGTAAAAATTCTTAATATCTCCACCTGCTATTTCATTATTTGTGTGTGTCATAAATTTTCATACAGCACTAAGATGTCAAATAATCACTATATCATTGTGAATATTCCGGCATACAACAACCTTAATTTAAAAAGTTATCTTTATGCAACCGAACATGTCTTTTTTTGGGATTTGTAGTGGCAATCGAGAATGTTTACATAGACCATCTCAAGAAAAATGTTATCAACGACTAGTAGTGCCTTGAACCCTCTTTAGTGATCTAGTCACATCCTATTACTAATTTATTATGAGGTTTCATGGCATAATGACACATTCAATTATTGTTCTTAAACAACCCTCTTTTACATGGCCCTCAATAAAGCAACAATTTCTTAACATAATTAAATAAAAAATTATCACATATCCGATTAAAAATTCTGCAAGTCTCATTAGCAAAAATGATATTATCATTGTTGGTTTCTATCATAAGACAATCACCTTGATGACTTATTTCAGCAAAATCATAAACTTAAAAATCACAGTAAATTATAAGACTTCTATGAAATAAAAAACTTCCACAAAATTATACTGAAATTTAATCTTCAGTTAAAAAACTATTGTATATTATGAGTTATTTATTATCATAAGTTTTTCTCTTACACTATATAATGCCTATAAATACTAACAATCACTTTTCGCTTGACATATAAATAATGTCGTTTGCATAACCAAAATCATATATCCTAATGTCGCCCACCCAAAAGAAGGGATAAATACATATACGCCAGGCCTATTGTGTGATATAGATGAAGATGTTAGTAGTAGAACTCAGGTTGATTGGTTATTGCGGAGGAATGCATCAGGCTTATTGATTGTGTGATAGGAAATTCTTGTTTAAAGGAAAATTTTATAAGATAATGGTAAGGTCTGTAATGTTTATGACACAAAATACTGGCTTTTAAAAAATAAATCATAAAATAAGTTAAGTGTTGCTGAGGTGAGAATGCTTAGTTGGATGAGCGGGTTTTACACTTAGTGATTAAATACAAAATGAATCAACTCGTGACAGAGTTAGTGTAGCTCCGGTTGTAGACAAGATTAGAGAGAGTAGATATTTTAGATGGTTTGGTCACGTTACTCATGTGACTTAAAAAAATTTGGGCATATCATACAAAAAATGATTATAATCTTTTATAATTAAATGAAAATATGAGACTTAATATGACACAATGGAGAAAAATTACTCATGTAGCCAACCGCACTTAGAGTCCGTTTGGAGCAACTTGTGTGTTTCAAAATAAACTGCTTATCCTGAAACGCGCCCCGCGGGCCGACCGCAGGGGTCAACCCGCGGTCTGCGTTTAGTGTAAAAACCCAAACGGAGTTTCGGATAAACTTGCGAAAAGCGCGAACCAAACGGTATGACGATGTTTTGAAAATGTCACCCGTACTTATAAGCTGCCCCAAACCGATTTACTCCAATAAAGACTTATTGTTATTGTTGTTATACACACACCACTCCAAAAAAAAAAAAACGGAAAAAATTCATTCGAAGTATCGAATTCTATAGATAATTTACACAAAACCATTAAAATAACAACAGATAAATAATTATTCCTGCAAGCAAAAGGCAACCAATGGCAATTGTGCAACATGCTCCTGCAAAAAAAACCAGAATTGCTAATCTTCAAGCTCATCTTCCTTCCGGTCCGAGAATCCCATTAACGACGGACAATCCAACAAGAACCCCAACGACTTCCACCCCTGCAACTGCTTCAGCCTGCGCCAAATCCCCAAAAGCACCAGATCCCGCCACAGCCGCAGCTGCCGCGATCCCCTCCTCCGCCGCCTTCGCGATCCCCTCCTCCGCCGCTACCACTTCCTTCTCCGCGGCCACAATTCCTTCCTCCACCACCTTCTCCCCTTCCTTCACTACCTCCACAGCATCCTCCTCGAGCTTCTTCAGTTTCTTCCTGAGGCCGAACAGGGGAATGTCCTGTGCCCTTGTCGGAGAAGAGAGCATGAGAAAGATGGCCGGAGAAAAGAGGACGAGACGCCGAGTTGGGAGGAGTGGATGCTCCAATTGGGTGCGGCGGCGGATTGGAGGCGGATGGAGGAGGAACGGCGTGAAATTGGAGGCCATGTGGTGAATGGAGATTCTGTTGCTGCTTCTGAGAGGAAAAATGGTAGGGGTGATGAAGAAGATAAGGGTTTAGGTATGTGGAGAGTGGAGCGCCACAGCTCTGCCGCCAATGAAAAAATGGGATTTTTTTTTCACTTTTTATGAAATGACGCAAATGCCCTCACTTGCTTAAGTATTATGAGGGTGTTTTATTATAGGTATTTCAATATAAATGTACAAGATTTAAGATTTTTGAATTTAAGGGATAATTACATACATGCTATCACATATATTGATATTCACATAACAATCAATCTCTCGATTATTTTTGAACTGCCTAACTGATGAATGAGGAGAGTGCAAAAGACAGGAAAATCAAATCTTGTATGGGCATATGGTGGAGAGCTGGCAGAACTTCCACTAAGGAGGAAGGAACTGCACAAAAAGTGGGTGTACTGGGTGAAGACTGCGCTTGATGGCAGTAAGAGGTACACAGTTGGACTTGTTGAAAAAATGCTTTCAACTTAGGGTCTGTTTAAAGCCCCAAACAGACCCCTAGTAGAAGATGCAACCAATAGGTGATGCACTCAGTGTCTCAGTCTCCAAATGGAAGAATTGTTGGGTAATCTGCTTGATCCACCGCAATTTAAGTAGTTTTCTAATTAAGAATCTCAATTATCGCTCAGCTACCTTTCCACCTACTGCTTGCCTATCACACCCGCCTACCGCTCACCTACCTCTCTCCACATTCCACCTACCGTTCTCCTGATTTCTGTAAATAACCTCTTTTGGCTTAAAGGAGAAGCCAAGGTCAAGCAAAGTCCTCTAATATGTAAAGAGAGGAAGAGAGAGAGAGAGAAAAGAAGGGAGAGATGAAAATATAGATTTTCTTGTAAACGTCGGGCGTTCGACGGTGAAATTCCTCGAAGAAATAAAATCCTCTACAACTCCGTGGACATAAGCAAATTTGTCAAACCACATAAATCTGTGTGTCGCCCTGGTATTTTTTCTGTGTGCAATTTTTCTTGTTCTATTTTTCATTTTATTGTCCCCATTTTTTCACAACAAGAAAAACCCGATATATTTGTGAATGTTTTAAAATTTCATTCAATCCCAAAATAAACCAAAAGTTTTACAATATATGAAGTTCAAATTTCAGCCCTAGTGCATGCTAGATTGGAAACCCTTAATTGGCATTAATTCCACAATTAATTAACACCAAATTTGAAAAATAACATATATATATATATATATATATATATATATATATATATATATATATATATATATATATNTCTGCCGCCAATGAAAAAATGGGATTTTTTTTTTTGACTTTTTATGAAATGACGCAAATGCCCTCACTTGCTTAAGTATTATGAGGGTGTTTTGTTATAGGTATTTCAATATAAATGCACAAGATTTAAGATTTTTAAATTTAAGGGATAATTACATACATGCTATCAGACATATTGATATTTACAGAACAATCAATCTCTTTATTATTTTTGAACTGTCTAACTGATGAATGAGGAGAGCGTCAAAGACAGGAAAATCAGATCTTGTACGGGCAAATGGTAGAGAGCCACATAGCCATGAAAAAAACTTACAAGATGAAAATTCAAGCAAGTAGGAGCTGACCAAGAAGAAGGAGACTGATTCCCTGCCATAGAATCAGACTTGAGAGCTGGCAGAACTTCCACCAGGGATGAAATAATTGCATAAGAAGTGGGCGTATCGGGTGAAGACTGCGCTTGATGGCAGTAAGAGGTACACAGTTGGACTTGTTGAAAAATGCTTTCAACTTAGGGTCTGTTTAAAGCCCCAAACGGGCCCTTAGACAAGATATTGTCCATGCAATGAGAGTTTTTAGTAGATACATGAGTAACTTAGAAAAGAGTTTGGAGATACAAAACTATGTTGATATTGATATATCGAGTGAAGGTGTTACTCTTGAGAAGCTAAAGTTATGCTAGACTTCAGTTGGTCTTCTAGCGTGAAGACAGGGGCTTTGAGTTGCAGATGTGGAGGATTTCACGTTTGGGGAAAAGGTCGATACAACAAGTAGATGATGCAACCAATAGGTGATGCAGTTAGTGTCCTAGTCTCCAAATGGAAGAATTTTTGGGTAATCTGGAGACCTGATCCACCGCAATTTAATTATTTTCCTCATTAAGAATCTCAACTATCGCTCAACTACCTTTCTACCTACCGCTTGCCTATCACATCCTGCCTACCGCTCACCTACCTCTCTCCACATTTCACCTACCGCTTTCCTTTTTTTTTTTTTTACAAATAGCCTCTTTTGGCTTAAAGGAGAAGCCAAGGTCAAACCAAGTCCCCTAAGACATAAAGAGAGGCAGAGAGAGAAATAATACGGGAGAGATGCATGTATGTATGTATGTATGTTATTTTAAAAATTTTTCAAATTTTGGTGTTAATTAATTGTGGAATTAATGTCAATTAAGGGTTTCCAATCTAGCATACCCTTGATGTTATGGGGCTCACATGCACTCAAAAAATAGGCACACTGCTTGAGATTGCAAATTTAATATCTTGGTCTTCTAAAATTCATAAAAAATGCCTTCCGCTCAATGAAACCTTTCTAGAACCTTAATCATATTGACTAAGCAAACTTGAGTTTATTTTGGACTCTTATCGGACCTCCATGTGAGTCACTTTGCTAATTTATTGGGCTAGCCTACTCAAAGCTTTTTTGAAAGTTTACTCTAAGACTTGTGATTTTCCAACTTGGAAGAGACCAATGACCATGTAAATTCCCATCATGCCCGAGTGTAGCTCCATTTGCATCATTCTCACCCTCTTGAAAATGATGTGACCTCAAATCATCACCTATATTAATAGGAGATAAGTCACAAACATTAAAGCTAGCACAAACACTATAATATACATTGTCATTGATGTGTTCCACCACTTGAAATGACCCATCGCCCCTCGGTAGAAGTTTAGAACACCTTTGCTCCAGGGAACACTCTTTTCTCAAGTGCAACAACTCTTGGTTCAATCTCTATATATATAGCCTTCGGCCATTAGGGTTTAGGGTAAGTAGTAAGTCCCTTCTGGTTTGAGGTTCGATTCCCCTTGAGTGTAGGGTGTGGTACTCAAATTTTTTGGCGCATGAGGGATGGTCGGGGCTCGTATAATAGTCTTCGACCATTCCTTTTAAAGAATATATATATATATACACTCATCTGTGATTTCTAGAGAGAATGTTTGATGTTGGAGTTCTATTAAAATGTCCAAATGCAGCCTTACACTGCAAAAGCACCACGAGAATGGCTTCTAAAAACATATCGAAATGGAGTCCAATAAATTTGTTTGAAAAGGAAGTATTGCATTAAGATAGTATAGAAAGATTATTTTTCTACTTTTAAAATAAAAAGCATTGCAATAAAGCTGTTTCAAATGAGGCGTAAGACTTGCAGTCATAATTCAATAGAAATTATAGCAGTTCAAATGCAACATTCTTTTTAGCTTGATTATCTTAATTCATATTTATTTTAAGATGTATCAAACTGTTATTTTATATCAAATTATCAACTCCTTTTATCTTATCAATATTTTCTATAAAAGAACTTATTATATATATAATATTAAATATACTATTTTATCACTTTTTTCATTACAATCATCCTCCTATATCCGTTCATGAAGGTTTTTAGTGAATTTTTTGAGTGTTAAATATTATATTTAAAGTTTGGGTAGTTAAAATATTATATTTAATGTTTTTAGTGATTTGCATGTAAAAATTCATTTCTCTTAATACACTTGTAACAGTTCTAATTGTGACTGTGACACTATTGATGGAGTGTGGAATTAAAATTGGCTCTAGTTTGAGCTGAGTTTGACAAACTAATTGAGCATGAAAATAATTTAATGAGTACCACTCATCATTCCATGAAAAAGAAAAAAAGATTCAAATGCATACCAAAACGACTCATTCTCTATGTAATTGCATATCTTAACGCCTAAAGTTCAATTTTTGCATGCATGTCACCTTATTCATGCACAACAATATGTATTTCATTTTTCAAGAGTTAAATCAATGATATTTTTTTATATGATATTAAAAAATTTTGTAGTATAAATATAAAGCATTAAAACTTTGGTGTTAGATATACTAATATGTTGAATTCAAATATGTCTGATAGATTGTGACTAAGGAATAAAGGGTTAAACTGAGGAAAGATGATTGAGAAAAAGTTAGGAGAGGAGAGAGAGAGAGAGAGATAGACTTCACCATCGGAAGGAAAAGGGGTGTTACAGGCCTCTTCGACACATCTTATTCCATAAAATTGGTTATTACAAGTGAGGAAAAACCCAAAAGTCCCTTTACATGAAAGGGACATTTTATTTATAAATGATAGGAGGTACAAAAAGTAAATTACAATATTACCCTTGCTTAAAAAGGATAGTACACCATATTTCAGTCGTTTACGTAGGTGTCTCCTACCGGGTATATCCTATCATTGTGGTGTTTTTCTGTCAGGGGAGTTGTCGGGTTTTGTTGGCCGATTGGAGGAAAAGGTTTTTCGTCAGAGTCCTATGTTGGGGGTAAAAGTGTTCCATCTAAATCCTCCGTTGGAGGAAAAGAGGGTCATCTGAGTCATCTGTTGGGGGGAAAATTCCTCCGTCGGAATCTTCCATTAGAGGTAAAGTCGGTTGTACGCAAAAGTCCTCCATCTGAATCTTCCATTGGAGGGAAAGTTGGTCATTTGAGCTCTCTATCGGGTGAAATGGTTCTTCGTCTGAATCCTTCGTTGGAGGTAAAGTCGGTCGTCTGAGTCCACCCCCGGGGGGAAAAGTTTTCCATCTAAATCCTTAGTCGGAGGAAAAGGTTCTTTGTTAGTGGAAAATTCCTCCATCTGAGGAAAAGTCCTCAGCTTGGCGGAGGGTAGTCAATTCAACGGGAGCGGTCTTTCAGATTGCCTCGATATTTATGCATGTCATTTTTTAGTTTACATATTAAGTTACACAATTTTCTTGCTCCTTGATAGTGTCAATTGCGATAAGAACAATGAAATTTATAAGTCAAATAAATCTTGAACACATAATTTGCTAGTGGTACTCCCTGTTAGGCGTTATTCGTGATCGGTCCTGATTTCTGTGTCGTCCTTTGCTGGATTTGTCAATCTGGTATTTTTCTGTCGGGGGGGAGGGGGGCATTCGTCAAAGGAGAAGTTTTAAGTTGGGAGAAAAGTCAGACAATGGAGGTAAAATCCTCCGCCGAAGGAAAAGTTCTCCGTTTGAAGAAAAATCCTCCGTTATAGGAAAAGTTTTCTTCTTGGAGGAGGGTAGTCAATTCAACGAAGGCAGATTGCACACTGTAGATTTCAAACAGATGAGGAGATGCTTTACTTCAGTCGAGAGGAAATGTTGGCCTAAGTCAGTGTGATTGAGCTTTGAAGTATGTTTGGCGAGGTTGATATATGGTCTCCAGATCCGAAATTGGAGTGTATGCACATATCTACGAGAGAAGGGATAATTCAATTTTGTGCAAGTTTTCATTGTGCTTTTTGTTGTGGGCGTCTATTTGAAAGATTTTTGCTCAATGTTGCACATCTTCTTGTTAATGACATATTTCACGCTCACCGCACCTTTTATGATGTTGAATCCAAATATGTCTGGTAGATCATGCTTAAGGAATAAAGTGTTGACCAATTAAAAAAGATTGACAAAAGGAAAGAGAGAAAGTGAGAGAGATAGAGAGAGAGAGAGAGCAAGAAGAGGAAGACTCCCTTGGGGCTCTCTAACCCATCTTATTCCATAACATTAATTATTTCATGTGAGGGAAAACCCAAAAGTCCCATTACATGAAATGACTTTCTTATTTATAGATGATAGGAGGGCCAAAACTAAATCACAATATTATACTTGCTTAGAAAGGATAGTTTATTCTTTTGTGTAAGTTATTACATGTGAGGGAAAACATGATATTTTATTATTTTGTGTAGGTGTCTCTTATGGGGTATCTCCCGTCATTCTGGTGTTTTTTCTATCGAGAGGAGTTGTCGAGTTCTAGTGCTGCTCAGAGTAAAGTGTCCTTTGTATGATTCCTCTATTGGGGTAAAAGTCCTCCGTCTGAATCCTCTGTTTGAGGAAAAATCTGTCATCTGAGTCCTCCGTCAGTGAGAAAATTCCTCAGTGTGAATTTTTCGTTGAAGGCAAAGTTTGTCATCAAAGTCTGGGGGGGTAGTAATTCTCCATTAGAGGGAAAGTTGGTTATCTGAGTCCTCCGTCAGGGATCCTTCGTTGGAGGGACAGTCGGCCGTCAGAGTTCTCCATTGGGGAGAAAAGTCCTCCATCTGAATCCTTCGTTGGAGGGACAAGACCTCCGTCAGAAGGAAACATCCTTCGTTGAGGGAAAAGTCTTCCATTGAAGGTAGGGCCGCCAAAACGGCTTGTTGTTTAAGAATAGCTCGTGTTCAGCTCGTTAAGAAGCTCATGTTCGGCTCGTTCGCTAAATTAACGAGCCCAACTAGAACAAAGATTTGTTTGTTCTTGTTCGACTAGTTTTGGCTCGAAATTCTACTCATCAATTATATCTATTTATCTCTCTCTCTCTCTCTCTCTCTCTATATATATATTTATTGATGAGCAGTATTTTAAAAAAAATTAATTGACTACAAGGCTATAAAGATTTATAATCAATTGAAAGTATTAATTAAAAAATTGAATAAATATTATTAAATTAGAGTTAAATGATGTTTTAATAAAAACAATAATTTTTAAATATTGCCTCCAACCCTTAACGTCTTATGACTATGTGATTAGGGTTGCCAAAACGACTCTTTGTTCGTGAACAACTAGTGTTCGGCTCGTTAAGCAAACGAGCCGAACACGAACACACTTTTTGAACTCAAAATATAAACGAGTCGGACACGAGCTGAGCCTAGGCTCGCTCGTTTTTGGCTTGTTTACACCTGTAGTTGAAGGGAAAAGTCCATTACTTGGCAGAGGGTAGTCAATTCGATTGGAGCAAACTTCAAATTACCTCGAGATTCGTGCCGATTGTTTTGAGTATACATAATACATAAGAACTGATGGGTATTTATGTAAATACCCAAAAAAAAAATATTTCAAAGAAGGTTCAACAATTGTATCATAAAAATAGTGAGAAATTAAACAAAAAAATAAATCTATAATCATCATAAAAAAATAAACAAGTTCAGATTTTTAAATTAAAAAAAAAATTTATTTCTTCAGCCTTAAATTCTAGAAATATTATTTATCTCAATAAGTTTTAAATGACCTAGTTTCTGATTTTGTACAGTGCAAATTCAAATTTGACTTGTTTGCCCAGCCAAATTTCAATCAGCGCACAAAGCAGCCAAATTTGACTTGTTTTCCTTCTATAAAATCCAGCTTGCTGATGCAGATAACACAATGAATTAAATCTTCTTCCCCAGTGCTAAGCTTATTCTCAAAGCCCTTCCTTCCAACTCCTGCAGACACAACAAACACAGATAAAGCAACTACATTATTACCTATTTTTCTCTAAAATCTATTGCAAAATGAATGAGATCAAATCAACTATATTTAGTTTATACTGCAATTCCATACATTCAACAAATCAAATGAACTCTTAAATACTGTTTTGGATTCCTTTTATTTTTGTTATATATATATATAATAAAAAAGAGCTAAAATATACTATAAAAAAAAATGAAAAATGAGTGCTTATAATTTGATTTCCTACCAGTCCATTGAGGGAATCCATGGCAGCATCCATCTCTTCCTTGGTGGAGAAGCAAACAAAGCCGAAGCCACGAGATCGACCGGTCTCACCATCATAAATAACACGAGCACTGACCAAGTTACCGTAGTCCTTAAACACCTGCTTTAGAGCCTCAGAGGTTACTGACCATGAGAGATTGCCTACGAAGAGCTTGAACTTGCTCTCAAGGTATAGAGGTGTTCTAGGCTTTGCTTTATCATAGTATTTAACCCTTAGTGTTCTACCATCGTATTGCTGAAATAATGAAAAAAATTCTCATTTAGAAATTAATCGTGAGCATGAGACATGTGAGTAATTGCATAAATGAAATTACTCCTTTACAATCATATGAAGTTGAAGTAGCTTATATTTCAATTCACTCAGAGTTATTTTGAACAGAATCACATGATCAAATAACCATATGAGTACATGAATGTGTTAGGTTAAAACTCAAGGCTATAATGCTAGAGGCAAGATACCCAACCACTAGGCCAAATGAACTGATCAATTATATCCGTGTAATTATCTATAGAGGATTGATACGCATGCTGCACGTAGGCACATATGAGAACAAGATGTACTCAACAAATCCATTAAGCTTGGCGATGACTGATTCACAATCAGGCATGGTACTCATGGTAACAAGTGCAATTCCTTTGCTCTTTCCTGTTTCTTTGTCGTAAAGCACCTGTGATGTTACAAAAATAACTCAGTAAAAATAGTCAAGAATGTTACCAAGTAAAACTTAAATATAGCTAGATATAAGAATTTCTTTTAATTATGACATGTTGTTATTGTAAAGCTATCATCATACTTTAAAAAACAACTTATGATAATCATCATTATGTTGCATGATAAAATAAAAAGTGAGATATCGCAACTTGTTTGGATGTTATGGTGTGGAAATAATATGTTATATGTTGAGTTTTTACTAAAAATTGTACTATAGGCTTTTTTTTATTATTATTATGATGAATCATGACAGTGTGCGTGAATTTAGGTATTTTTGTATGAATTGTTTCATATATGTGTTCATGGACTTGAAATTGTAATTCAAGTAGCCAAATAGTGATAATATATGGAAAATTTTAATTACATTCTAGTTTTTTCCCTACCCAAAACATAGAACATCATTATTAGTTAGGGCCATTTAGACTCATACAACGTATTTACACAGCCAACACGTAAATTTTTCTTCTTACATTTATAGCCCCAAATCTTTCATATGACACCAATAATACCACTTTAACTCTTGAAAAGTGAAATACACCTTGTTCATGCATAAATAAGTTGGCATATATGTAAAAATTAAAGTATGGGTATTAGATATGGAAATACATAAGAAATGACTAGTATGTATGCAAATCTCCCTATTTGTTTTTTTTTTTTTTGTGGACTGAAGGTTTTCTAATAGACATATTATATCTATTCTTTTGTTTGTTAGCAATAAAAAAATCACTAATGATTAAGTTAAAGGTAATGAAAATAAATGATAATTATCTATTATAAGTGTTATGACAATAATTTGTAATTAAGATAAATGAATTCAGGCTGGATGAGTAAAGTGCACTCAAGAGGGACATCAAAAGTTAATGTTGAAGAATAAAGGAAAAAAAAAGAAGAAGGTAGTGTATGAAATAGAATAAAGTACGAGTTGCTTAAAATAGTTTATAATTGATGTGTGTTGGAAGGTTCAATGCAGTTGAGTAATAAATTAGCGTGTTAGTATAGTACGAGACCGAACAAACAATCAGATAAATGAAATGTGACAGGAAGAGACCACAACTTTTATGTGGAAAGACCTGGAAAGAGAAAAAAAATCACAGGGTCTGACCCAAAGGAAGTAGTCTGTTATATAAGTATGAATATATAGACTCACTTTTCTTCTTAACTATGAATTATATAATTACAATGTTGATGTAAAATAGTGATTCAACGGTAATAACTGTAACGGGTCGCAAAGGCCATAGAAGATTGCTATAAAGGCAACATCCCATTGTGAATGTTTTTGACAGTGGTTGTAGTGCTTATTGCTCGTAGAGATTTTAGTTGAATGATGTGATAGTATTTGGTCATGTAGGTCATGGATTGTTACTTTAGAAGCGTCACTTGGCCACAAAGGTTGTAGTAGTGAGTTGCAGGAGCTATGAGCCACGTAGGTTAAAGTTGGTTAGGCCTTAGTAGTGAGCTACGATAACGTTCGTAGACCACAGAAATTGGAGTTGAGAGCTGCAATAATTTTCATATCCCACAGAAGCCGGAGTTGGAAGCCGCATAAGTTATTGTCCACGTAAGTCATAATGGTGAGCCGCAATAACATCCATAGGACACGAAGGTCGGGGTTGGGTGTTGCATGAGCTGTCGACCACGTAGGCTGTAGTTAGTCATATCAGCCACAATGTTGAACCAAAATAATGTTTATTGGTCGAAGGGGTCAAAGTTGGGATCTATAATAACATTTGTGGGTCATAGAGGCCGAAGTTCAGAGCTCTGTCAGCTTTGAGAAACGTAGGTTGAAATTGGTCACATAGGCAATCGTGGTGAGTTGCAGCAACATTCGTAAGCCATAAAGACCAGAGTTGGGAGATACATGATTGTGGGTCATGTGAGTCATATTTGGTCATGTAGGACAAAGTGGAGAGCTGCAATAATGTTCATAGGTATATATGTCGGAGTTGGGACCTGCATGAGATATGATTCATGTAGTTCATATTTGGTCACGTAGGTCGTAACGAGGAGTTGTAACAACATCCGTAAACCACAAAGATTAAAGTTGGGAGTTGCTTGAGCTATGAATTCTGTTGGTTAAATGGGGTTACGTAGGTCGTAGTGGAGAGTTGCAATAACATCCATAAGCTACAGAGGTTAGAGTGGGGAGCTGCAAGAGCTGTGAGCCACGTAGGTTGTAGTTGGTCATATAAGTCATAACAAAGAGTTATAATAACTTTCACAAGGTACAAAGATCAGAGTTGGGAGTTACACGAGTTGAGGACCACGTAGGCCATATTTGGTTATATATGTCATACTTGTGAGTTGCAACGACGTTCAAAGACCACAGAGGTCATAGTTGAGAGCTACACGAGTTGTGGACTATGTAGGTCATAATCAGTTACACGGTCCAAAGTAGTGAGCTACAACAACGTCCATAGGCCACATGGGTAGAAGTTGGGAGCCATGTGAGATGTGGACCACATAAGTAGAGTAAGGAGATACATAAGTTGTGAGCCATGTAGATCATAGTTGGTCATAAAAGCGGTAATGGAGAGCAGTGATAATGTTCATAAGACACAGAGGCGACAGTTGAGAGCTATATAAGTTGTGGACCATGTAGGCTATAAAAGAGAATTGCAGAAGTTGTGAGTCACATAGGTCGTAGTTGGTCACATAGGCTGTAGTAAAGCCATGAGGAGAGAACTTCAAGGTTCTGAAGTCATTGTATTATGAGTACAATGATTATAAGCAGTTATTGTTGGGAGTTATCATTAGATCATTGATACAACATTATTCATGATCTCATAATGGGAGTATGTTGTTACATCGTATGCAAGGTGCGTTGCTACATCGTCTATTGGGTGTGTCATTGTGTTATTTCTGGGTTCGTTACACCATCGTCAAAGTGTCACAACATCTTCAAAGTGTATCATTGCTCCAAATTAAGAGTGTATCGTTGCTCCATCTTTGGAGTGCATCATTGCACCTTCTTCAAGGTGCATCGTTGCACCTTCTTCAAGGTGCATCGTTGCACCGTGTAAGAGGAAATGCATTACTCTATAGCGTGTTTTGTTACTCCACAACATTGTTCAATACTCTATACAATATTTCATTTCTCTGCAACATAAATTGTGACTCCATAAAGGGCTTCATTGCAATGAGCAGGGTACAACCTACCATGGTCGACAGTGGCTGGCGAGTTGTGGTCGACGATGGCCTGTAAGCGGTGGTCGAAGGTACCTAAAGAGAGGTGGTCGATTGTAGCGGGAAGCGTAAGTCGGGCCTTTAGTCCAGAACAACATTGAAATTTGATTTATTCTTATCCTTCAGGGTCATGTCCCCTCATTTTCATGATGGGAATAAGGCTATTTTTATAAACTTGAGAGTGGCATCTCCTGTAATTAAGGAATCTGAGACACTCCATCAGACAATCATTGTGAATTTCAAGATCAGAAGACATTTTGTGAATATTTTAGTGCCTTAATGATGAGATAAATGAGTGGACTTGGGCTCGTTGGATGTATTTCATCAAGCCGCTCTTTTTTATTATAAGCTTGTCATATTTGCAATATGTTTGACCCACCAATTAGTAACTCAAAGTTTTCAAAAGTGGTATAATGGTTTGATATATTATTTGTTTGACTACTCATATTAGATTAATTTTGGTGTCATTGTATTTGTCTCATCGAGCCGATCAGTTTGATTACAAGTTGGATGAAATCAGAGTTCTAGTTAATTTTTAATTTAAATTTGAATATTTCTTACTAAAAATGCTTCAAGATTCATGTTAACCATATCAAGATTTATGTCATTCGATGAAAATTTGTTAATGTTCTATAAATATCTTATGCAATATTCAATTAAAAAAATGAGATATTTACACAGAAACACCCAATTCCTTTATATGTTTACACAGAAATTTTACTTTTTATATTCATAGCACCAAATCTTTTATGTCACATCAAAGATACTACTAATTTAATTTCTAAATACTGAATATATATATATATATATATATATATATATATATATATATATATATATATATATATATATATATATATATATATATATATATATATAT
>NEWO01000057.1:739290-781975 GCA_003013225.1 Phalaenopsis aphrodite | reverse complement strand
GTAGTGAAGGCGGTCGTCGAAATGTTAGACAGACGTATAATAGTCTCTGACCATTTTTTTTAATATATATAGTGTGTGTCCAAAATTCAAAGTTTAGTTATTAAATAGGTAAATACATAAGAATAGAGTGGTATGTGTGGAGGGGGAACCATCATTATCTTTGAGATGGACAAAATGACCAAATGTCTAACATATTTTAGGGGTAGAGTAAGAAAACATTAAATTAATATTCACCTAAAAAAATTATAAATTTCATGAGAACAATTGCTCATTCTATAAATAATATGCCGGCCCATATACATTAAAAAAACAAAAACATAGAGCAAATAAATCAAAAAGCTTTATTTGAAAAAAGAGAGCCTCAATCAACCTCCCTCATCAAAGAACTAAATTTAAATCAAAATATTCCGAATCAAATTTCATCAATATTGGTTTCCAGCCATTAAATTTGCCTTGAAACAAATATGCCAAATGACAAAATAATCAACTAAACCATCTGAATTCCCCTACCAAACACAGAAAACAAATCCAAAAGCCATTATTTACCTCAATCATCTCAGGACTAGCAATCTCTTGAATAACTCCGGCCAACTGCTCCCTGTCACAATCATAGGGAAGATTCCCAACGGAAAGCTTGGCATTCTGCAGCGGCGACTGAGGTCCCTCCGTCTCAGCTTCCACCTCCTCTTGCTCCACAGCAGCCGTAATTTTCTGAAGGTTTCTTCTTTTTTGAATGCCAGCAACTGAAAGCTGATCCGTGAAGTGGCGGACAGCCGCCGATAGAGGAAGCCGAGTGATGGGGGATTGGAGAACAGAGGCGGAGAGAGTTTGGTGTCGGTGGGATTTGGTGGCGGAGAACCGGGGGCTCACTGCTGCAGCTGTGGTGCCCATTTTTAGCCGGAGCTTGCAGTTCGTGTCTGCTTGTGGTGAGGGAGGGAGTGGGATGGGAGATCAGGGAAGAAGTTGCTTGTTGTGACGTGGGAATGCTTAGTGCCACTGGATGGTGGACTTGGGGATAAAAGAACAAATTATCTAAGATATTTTGTGGACTGCCATAACTATTTATATGTTTTAAGGTCTAAATTTTATTTTTTATATTTATACCATTCAAAATTTTCATATCACATTAAAAGATATAATTATTCTAATATTTAAAAAATGCATAATTTTTATATATGACATGTGTTTATGATACTTTTCTACAAATTTGACAAATCAAGTTCGATTCTCGATGCATATTGGGATTGAGAGCTTTGGATATTTAATTAAAACATTGTTTCGTATCAGGGAGCTCAGATCAAGTACTTAAAACATAGTAAAAAGTTTTCAATTATATTTTGGTGAAATCTAATGTTCTCCAAATTTGATAATTTTATTGTCAAATTGAGCATCTCAATGAGATAAATCCAGTAAGCATAAGATCGCTTAATTCCGACAACTTTAAGGCGCTTAAAATTTTCATAAAATATTATCTGATCAAAGGGATCACTATAAGTCGTGTGATCTAGTGGTTTGAATTCATGTGATATTTATGAATAATGACACTCACCAAATTTATAAATAAACTCCCACTCCTTTCTTGGAGAGGAGGGCATGGACTTAAGGTTGGACTTGGAGAAGGATGAAGGAGCTTCAAGTTGTACCATCTCTGAATCACCTACATCGAATTGTCACCGTCGTCAGACCACAGTAGCCCAACCACCTCCTTTGTCAACATTGGACCACTATTGAACCACCGTTGCCCAACCACCACTATCGTAACTGCCAGACCATCATCATCATCGGACCACAGCTGATCGATCACTACTTTCGTCACCATCAGACCACCTTGTCGGGCAGTCGCCATCACCAGGCCACCACTGTTGGTGTTGTCGGACCACGACCATTTAGTTTTTGTTATCATCAGACCACAAATGTCCAACCGCCATCATAGTTGTTGTCGTTAGACCACTACTTACCAATCACTACCTTCATCACGAATGCACCACTCCATTGGGGCATTGCCATCATTGGACCACTGCTGCTCGGCAACCATCGTTATCTCCACCAAACTATCGTCATTAGGTTGCTACAATCGCCGGACCATCATTTCCTGTACATCACTATTGCCACCGTCAGACCATTGTTGACATTGCCATCACTTTACCACAAGTGCGCGATCACACCATCATCACCGATGGGCCAAAGCCATATGATCATTGATGCCATCAAACCAACATCCGACCATAGCTACTCGATCGCCACCATCATTACTACTAGACCACCACCATCATGTAATTGCCAAAGTCAGACCTCCGGTTCCCGGTCATCAACGTTCTTTCCGTTGGACCGCCCTCATAATATTATATTATTAACAATGCTAGCATCAAATTTTCTAGTATGAGACCTCTATCGTCTACTTTCCTTCACATCAATCGAGTTTCTGCCTCTTCCCTCTTAAAGAAAATCATGTTAATAAGTCCAGCTTATGTAATTTTGCTTCTAGCTATTCAAGGCCTTATAAAGTCATGTAACCTAAATTGACATAGTAGAATCATTTCAATTGGGCTAGGCTGTGTGTTTTTTACTCATTCAGGTTTTTCACATAATTTTTTTCTGTTCCCTCTACCATATCTTTCTTTTATGTGTGTGTGTGTGTGTCGTGTCTTCGTACAACACTAGGACATTAATATGTCACTCTATTATCACGAATTTACAAGCATACAATAAGATGGAGTTATATAAGGGAAAGCATTCACGTCCTTGCAAAATTTGTGTCAATCATTGAAAAGTCAATGAATGTTATGTTTTTGGTTTTTTAAACTGAACATCAGAGTAGCTAGCATGTATATTTATATGTCGTCATATTATGATTTCTCCTTTCGAAAAAAGTCTCTCTCCAAAGATGATCCTGAGAAGAAAAGAATTGGAAAGACGAGAATATACAATGAAATATAGGCATCAATTTAAAATGAAACATGAAGAGCTTATGTAAGGTAATCCTCGTGTGATAGGTCGAGAATATACAACTAAAAATAAAATTAGATTGAAATACTTCGAAACAAAATAATCACGAAGTGAATCTTTAGATAAGCAACCCATAACTAGAGAACAAAAAAAAAAAACTTTTTTTTTTGGAGTCAAGAGCAACCTCCAAAAGGATGTATCCTATTAGTTAATTGCATCTTAAGGAATACTCAAGAATACTCTCGATAATAGATGTCCTACTTACATATAAATGATAACTAGTGAATAGATCACTGAAAGGACGGTTATCTCAAGGGAGTATCTTGATGCTATCAAAGCTCGAGCTAAACCATATTAGCAGAAAGTGTCGCCCACAATCCTAATATGACCAATGACTCATCATCGAACGAAGCACATGAAATAATTGGATCATCAAGTATGATTATCCCACTGCTTCAAGGCCTAATTGGGCCATAAGGGTGGATGGTTAATCACCGTATACCAAAGGAGCAACAGGTCTATCAACAAAATGGGTTCAACTAAATGACATCAATGAAGTCACAAAGGACAACTGTGCTCAAATGGGCTCAACAAAGAATAGTTAGAGAAATCTTACTCGAGTAGAGATACCTCGATTAAGATACCATTGAACTATCATCCCAAGCTATTAAGACCTTAAGTCTATATGGTTGTGAAGATAGTCGACCCAACCCGACCAGAGACCGCTTGTCAGCAATCCATGAACTACATTATTCAAGGGAATCTCGATAGTTCAAAGGTCAAGAGAACAAAACTCTACGTCTTATAACTCGCTGTAAGTAGAGTATGTAGAGGTAAGACTTATACCGGCCGAAATAATAATGACCATTGGAGTGAAAAGGAAAAGAGATGTCCAGGTACAATGCTGAAAACACTTCCACAAAAGAAATTATACCCTGTCTAGGTCAGGGAAGCCTCTAACACCCTAATCAGGTTATATAGACCCCTAAATATAAATCATATGCTTGGTCATGCAGGCTGAAAAAGCAATGTGACTTCTTCTCGAGACATGCAAATATGATACAATTTTCTATCAAGCCCGAATGTGGAGGCTCTATTAGTATGAGTTAGGTGATGTTCATGCCATGCAAATTATTTTAAAACCAACTCAAAGGTCTTGTAGAAAAGTAAAGTTATGATTTTAAATAGTTGAAGATGTACCATTTCTTACCTTTTTTTTGTTTACTTTGAAAGATCCAATACATTAGTCGCTGGCAAGTTATGCCAATATTTTTGTTATCAAAGTACATGCACTCGTAGCAATGAATCTTGATACTTGTGATGAAATTGATCTCGTCCTCATCTATTCCATGCGCTGCTTAGAGTTCTGGCCACCGTTGGTCATATGCACGCAAGCCAACAAAGGATTGTTTCCTTTTGTCTTCTGATGCCGCTGCTGAGCTTTGCTACATATGTTTACCTTGAAGGGCTGTACAAATTTAAAAAATATATAGAAGAAAGACGGGGAGGGGAAGGGAAACATTGTGAAAATTATGAATAGGGCGTAGGGTGCCAAAATTATAGGAAAGTATGTAAGTTCTAAGAAGAATGAGGCATTTTTTGGGTGCAGCTACTTGTGCAACGAAAAGTAAGAATGAGTGTATTTATTTACTTATTAAGACTACACTCGGGCTACAAAGGGTCGAGGTAACTATTCTTAAATCGGGCATTTAGTTATTCATGCCATACAATTCTTATATATTTATATATTCAATAGTTAAATTTTTATATTTACATCTCTAATATTCTAATTTAGGACGAAAAAAAATCAAACTTTTGCCAAACTATTCATGAATGGGCTGAGTAAGAAATTGCTCACATTTGTTTGATTGTTTCCTTTTGTTTAATGAACAAATTTGATCAACACTATGCTAAAATTATTTATAATAACTAATGATAACATTTAAAAATTATGAAGTAGTTAAAAAACTAGATGGTAATGCAATCTAAAGTTCAAGAAAAGCTCCCATATAAGTTTAAAAATAAGCTCTATTTAAAGGTTATTTATATTTAATTAAATTAAGGGCCCGTTTGGGGCAGCTTATTTGGTGCGTTGGCGTTTTGAAAATGCACCTCGTCTGTTTGGGTGAACTTCGTTTTGACAGCTTATGCGTTTTGAAAACGCTGAAAACAACGTTTTCACAATGCACCTATCTATGTGCAGTGACAAGTTTCTGGTAGCGGTCTGACTTTTCTAAAAAAATAAAAATTTGTAATAACCGCCACACCTAACTTATCAGCAATTTATCTAATAAGCTGCAGCTGTCCCCATACAGACCCTAAATCCCTAATGAATAACATATATAACTAACAAAAAATAATAAGCGAGAATAATTACATTATAATATTCTAAATATTTCTATTTACAAAATCTAACATATTTTTAAATTATTGAACTGAGTGCCAAAACTGAATTAAGGAAAAGTTGATAAAATGAAAAATATGGGTTGGGATTGTACGGCGTACTTTTGATATTTGAGTAAGAATTTGAAAAATGGATGAAAACCAATGTGAGAATTGTAAATAACTAGGGGTGTAAACGAGCCGAACACGAGTTAGCTCGTGTTTGACTCATTTATATTTCGAGCTTAAAAAGTGTGTTCATGTTCGGCTTGTTTGCTCAGCAAGCCGAACATGAGCCATTCACCAACAAAGAGTCATTTTGACAACCCTAATAACGTAGCCATCATATATTAAGAATTGGTGCAAAATTTAAAACATCATTTGAATCTAAATTGGGGCAAGATTTAAAACATAATTTGAATCTAATTTAATAATTTTTATTATATTTTCGTTAATAATACTTTTAATTGATTATAAATCTTTGTAGCCTTGTAGTCAACTAAATTTTTTTAAAAAACTACTCATCAAAGATATATATATATATATATATATATATATATATATATATATATATAATTGATTAGTAGTATTTCGAGCTAAAATGAGCTGAACACGAACGAGCTGAACATGAACGAACAAAAATTTGTTCATGTTAGGCTCGTTAACTTAACGAACACGAGCCGAACACGAAGAACTTAACAAACCCAACACGAGCTGTTCGCGAGATTTGTTCTAGTAATTAACAATGTTTCCAGTTTCCGGTGCTAAGTAATAATTACCCCGGTAATTAAAGATAAAAAGTAACTGAAATAATTAGTTAAAATTTTTAAAAGCCTAAACGTTTCGCTATTAGACAGTCCCGCAGCTCATTTTGCTTACGGCGAGTTTTGTTCAGCAAACCCTAATTTTAGATTAAGCCCAAACAACGCTGGTCACCTGCCCCGAATCCCTCATGGTGCGTCTGTTTCAGAGTTTTGAACCACGGTCGGTTCAAAATCGCGTTTAGAATCTGTTTGGATATAGCTTTTCGGGGCTTTCGTTCGCATAAGACGTTCCGCGGTTTACTAGTAAAGCGATCGCGAATACAATTCCATGTCCGCTTAGTTCGCGTCATTTTCTTGCGCGGTTGCCTTCGCCTGAAGTCGTCTGCCCTAGCGATCCGATCATCCTCTGGATTCCGTCGATTCTTTCCCGAAGCGAGAGCTTCGCTGAGCCGAACGATAAGTCCTCGCATCCTCTCTGATACAGCCACGAGGGATCTTCGCATCCTCTTCTTTCCCAAAGCGAGAGCTTCTTCCATCTACGCGTTTCACACCTTTCTCCATCCTAAAGGTAAGGGTTTTCTCAATTATTATTTTTTATGTTTTTGTTGATGATTTTTTTCCCCTGATTTAACCCATTGTATTATCCGTTTTGCTCAGTTGTTGATTTTAGCTAATTATGGGAATAAATCGAGAATTCTAAGATCTGGGGAAGATAACTGTTATCATGCTTTGCTTTTTGATTTTAATGGTAGTTTATGTCTAAAATCTTTAGGATTTGATTTGTTGGTTTAGAGTAAAGAATGCCTTTGATATACTGTTGCAAGAAATATTTCAGGCAAGATGTAGCTTAAATTTGGCCAAATAGTATTTTGGGGGGATTTAAAATCCTGTTATTTCAACAAATCCCATTTCAGCTGGTTGTTGATTGAATTCAACATTTGTTAAATGCCATCATTCTCTAGCTTTAATGGATTTTAGGATTTCTCCACTTTTTTAAATCATAGATAGTAAAACATATGGTTAAAAAATGTATTTGGATAGTGCATTCTAATGCTAGCTGGATAAGTTTATTTCAAAAAAAATTCTATAATTAGGAAGTACAGATGTCAACAAAATACTCATTTTTTATTGATAATCGGGTTTCTTCTTCATTAGATGCTTGGGACTTCCTGATTCTGATATCAGTGTTTCTTTGAATAAAATGGTGCATGGTGCCTAAAGGAATGATTGATAAAAGAAAATTCATTTATTATTTTCCAGTGATAGATTCTGAATTTAAATTTGTTTAGCATGAAAAGAGAGTTAAGCTAAAAAAATGTTTGTTTGATTCTACCCTTGGTTCTAAATTCTTGAATCTTGCTTTCTTATAGTTTTAATATGTATGGCTTTAGTTTGGAGCCAATCTTCTCTCTAGATTGAGAATTAAAACCCTTCAGAGACTTTATAGTTTTTAGCTTTTAGACTTGCTTGAACCCAAAGAGCATGCATGCTATAGTAACTACTTTCAGATACAGAAACCCACACAAGACTACAACAACACAAATATATTACATTCAAATTACCACTACTAACTAAGCCAAATTCAAACTTGAGTAAATAAATGAAATCAATATCACAAAGGATGCTCGAAACTAAGAAACATTAAGGAGAAAGAAAGGCTAGCATCTAAAATCAAATATAAAAAAATCAATAATATTCACAATGATGGCTCACAACAATTTAATGTAGAGAAATTCTCAAAGTAGAGAAAAAGTCACTAGGAAACAAACTTCAAAGGGCAGTTTGGCTGAAAATAGAGTTCAATAAGTCCTTAGGCAATTAAGTGCTCGTTTGAGGTGGCGCTGCGGTACCACAACACAATTTTGTCTGTTTTAGTAAATTGCGTTTTGATAGCTTTTTCAAAAAGTTGCCGTTGAAATCTACATTTTCCCATCGGTCCTGACTAGGTGCGGTGACAACTTTCTAGATGTGGTCTAATTTTTTTTTTTAAAATTGTAATGGCCTCCGCAACCTTTTTAACATTAGATTATTTTTCAGCAGCTTCACAACAAATTTTTAATAAGCTGTAGTTGCCCCAAACAGACCCTAAATTTTGAAAATCATTTAACATAATAGAGGTTAAATCCAATTAAATCTCGATAAATTGGTTGACTAATTAATTTAACATTTAAATATGTTAGTTTAACTAGAATTTTATTAATATTTCTTGATAGTTAAATTAAAACATGTAATTTGATTGCCTACAATCATAATCAGCATAAATAATGTTTAAAATAATTATTAAAGGGTAAATTATTTAAAAATTTAAATACAAAACTTATATGTTGTCATTAAACCACAATTTTGCAAATAGTATTTTTTTTAAATTAATAATAATTATTAAGGCTAATTAATTTAAAAATATCATCATTAATTTGAAATTAATGAAGATTTGGATGCAAAGGAATAAAAATAATAAGTAAAAAACTAAAATGAATAATCAGATGATTGACTTTAAGATACCGGATTCAAATGATGTATCAAAAGGTAATTACAATTTGGAGTTTTAAAAGAAAGCTATTCACTTATGACAAATATTCAAAAACTAGATAATGGCATTTTTGTAGTTTTTTAAAAAGCTAGATAATGAAATTCTCATAGTTTTTTTCAGAAACTATGTAATCGATGCAATTGAATTTTTTTAGCAATAGCCATTTTTTTGTTGTAAAGTGGCTTCGGAATTGTAAAATGGGTTGTCGTAATCAAAGTGACGAATACAATCTCACTAACTTGCTTTGTGGTGAAGAGGCACAATCAAAGTCCTCGTCGAGTTCTTCCTCTTCACCTGATATATCTTATTGAACGTATTTTTTTATTCTTCATAGAAATCTATCATAAAAGAGAAAACCACACTCCTATACACAACTGCTCGCCTATGCAAAGCATGCAAGAAAGTTGTTTCTCTCCCATCTTTCATACTTGTCAGTTTGTTAAATTTATTAATCCACTAGACTCATAAATATAGTAAATCCAAAATTAACGCCGAAATTGAAGTAAAATGAAATTTGAAAATCTCTAAGATTTATGTTGTCATTTTTGACCATTTGACAGGATTAATGATAAAATTTGGCTACCAAATGGCCTCTAAAAAACAATATAAAAATAAAATTATATGTGTGAGAGTAAGTGAATGCACTGCTAATACCGAAGGAAAAAAAGAAACTGATAACATTAAATAAACATTCATATAATTTGTCATTTAGAACTTGCTGTCAGAAGACCAAGTAGGGAATTACAAAATCAAGTGAAAACAAATATGAAATGCAGGAAGGCTCAGTGCAGTACAAGGCTTCAAAACCAAAAGCCATCCCTGTGCACCAAGATCTTGGTACAGTCAGATACAAACCTTACAATTATTTAGCTACACTCCTTTACACTGATGCTGCAGGAAAAACAAGGTGCTTAACGTGTTTATCAATTGGATCAACTATCTCAAGGGTCGAAATATCTAACTATCACCGACATACACATGCAAAAATGGTTGTAGCTGAGAAAAAAAAAGAAATATTTAAGTAGCAAAAATTGCTTCCTCTGAATCATGTCATCATGAAGGGCCGATCTGATAATATTTCCAATTTTAAAATTGATGACTAAAAAACTAGACTGATTACAGGAAGAAAACATTTTGATACATTAGCATACCAGCATGTTACCGATTTAGAATCCATATTAAAAGAAATAAAATTAAAATTACCTCAAAATCCAAGAGATGGTGTTTGATTGGAGCAATTCAGTGATGAGTTAAGCTTCTTTGTCTGACAAAAATACAGCAGAATTAGTTTCCAAATAATTCTTAAATAACATAGAAAATGGGTCTTCTTCCATTAGAATGGAAGACTTTCTCGTGTTTCAATTTTCAAAGGATGAGATTCAGTGGATTTGAATGAAGATCAAGTTAGAATTGAGAAAATTGGAAGCAGATACGAGATAATTCAAAATGTGAAGAAAACCCAATGGCGTCATAACTGCCATAATTTGGCAAGCGTCAGCTTTGGAATGGGTTGAGCAAACAAGTCATTTTGACACCATGGACCAAAGAAAGTTGAACCGGCTGACGACAGCCATTTATAGATTGCCATAATTTGGCTAGCGTCAGCTTTGGAATGGGTTGAGCAAGCATGTTGTTTTGACACTTTGAACCAGAACAAGTTGAACCAGCTGACCACAGCCATTTATAGACCTGGGAGTTGAATCCCACATGTGTGTTGAGTTAAGACTGGACTTGGGAGTCATGACTAAATTCAATTGCGTGCGAAGCTGAACACAAAGCATTGTTTTCCAGTTATAATAAGCGACAATTTGAAACACATTAGCTTTTATTGCGGACTGATTAGGCTTCAGCATAAGACCTGCAACAAACTTGTGTCAATAAGTTATTTAAATTTAGTCACAAGTCCATATAGTGTAATGAAAAATACATGCGGACTAATTTAGTTCATAATTTTTTTTTTAAATTGATATTAATATAATATGTTTAAATTTATGCATTTATATCCATATATATTCAAATCAGATTGATCAGATTATTACAAAATTATAAATCAGACACACTACGTCTATATTAATAGATCAATTCAGCACCTGTCATAATTGAAGTTGCTAGGAATTAACCTTTACTCTTCCCTCAAAATTTAGATACGCCTCAAAGGGTTTACGAACTCACCTATTTGTCAAGAATATCCGCCTACAAATCTGAGTTAATCGTCTTGAGTGATTGGCAATCAAATACATGTTGTCACCAAACTAACTCATGCAAGATGCTCGATCTCATTTAAAACTAGCTCAAAGTTTCATCTTAATAGACAACTATTAGTCAAACTCAATCATTACATAGGCAACTACATCAAGGTCATTTATATTTTTTTCTTGCCTTTTATCATGCAAATAATAGTTTCTCTGTTCTTAACTCACACCCATAAAAAAGGTCAAATTTGAGACGTGGTCATTTTATAATCTTATGCTTGTACTAAAACTGTCTATTTGAATATAAAATTATCGCATGAAATTTCTTTCTCTATTACTTTTCTCATCTTTGTGCTTGATATATAGATATAGTAGAGTCTCGTTGTTTACCACAGACAATATTAAACCTACATGCAAATTTAAAAGGGGAATGTAGGGACATGTATTCCTTTAAAAATGCTTATTTAATAATATTTTTTCCTCCATCAATTATGTAAGTAAACTTTGGAAAAAGTTTCTTTATCTGATTCACATCTGGTTTGACAATATGCATCTGACCATTTTACTTACCAATAAATTTGTTTTCAGTTTGCTGTAGATGTATGGTTGGATTAATTGTGATTGAGTTGTTGTAGATGGAGTGTTTTTCTTAACCTTCTACGCTTTTCTTTACCTTGTGGGTTTTATAGAGTTGAAAGGTATATTTTGCTGTTATGTGCTATTTTTTATGTGTTTGATACTTAGCTTTTCCTATCTCTTTCATGTAAAAAACCACAAGATCAAAACTCTATATTTGCTTTCTATGCAGGCAACTTCAATTATAAAATGATGTTTGAAATTTTTTTTACTCCATGTGGTTTCATTATCCATTATAGTTACCTGATGCTGAAATTTTGAATAGAACCTCTCATAGAGAACTAAAACTCTGTAGTTTCGTGTTTAATCTAATTTCTTATTTTTTCTAACAATTTTAATTTTATTAGGCTGTAAATGGCTGTCTCCAAAGTTGCAAGTCTTAAAAACTTGAATTTTGGTAAGTGAATGAGTTGCACACTTTTCTTTCTTATTTTTACTTTGTTTTTTTTTAAATATTCTCGTTGTCTTGTTTCCTGCTAAAACTTAACATGTATTGCAATCCTTGGTTTTGCTTTAAAATTGCTACTTTCAGTGGAATCATGCTAGAAGATAGAAATGACTCAACGCTGGATTGATGATGCGAAGTATTTAAATTCTACATTTCCTAATGTTCATTCCTCGTCACAGTCTTCATCTCATTCCCTTCCACGAAACAGGTGAATGTTTTTTTTTTCTTGGCTATGATTTCTCTATTACTTTTATTCGTTTTAGTTGTTGTAATTGTAGCTTGTCTACAGTTGGTTTAATGTTGAATGATTTTGCAATTAATTTTAAACACTTTCTGGTGCTTGATATAGAAGCTGCTTCATTTCTTTTTTCAACTTGTTATTTGCAGAAATGTTTGTCAGTTGCTAGCAAAGCGGGAAATCTCACCTAGAGCAAAATGTTCCTCGAAAAAAGTATGGGGAGAGACTTCAAAATTGAGGGTTGATTGCTCTGGGCCAAAGTGCGATGTGATAGATGCAAAACTTGCTCTTCTTTCTTGGTAAAGGCTGTACGATGCGTGAAGCTTGTGATAATTGAGAACTTAAAATGGGACCAACTGTTAAAAATTTACATATTCTAGCAGCAAGAATTAAAATAAAACTTATGAAATTGTTTACTGTATTTTATCTGATTTAGCTATTTAATTAATATTAGGTTCTGTTGGCACTAGAAAATTTGATTAATGGAGCATATTTTATCAGGGTCGAAGCAGAGTCTCTGTGTCATTTGTTAGCCAAGTACTGCCCTCTTCTTCCTCCCCCAAGATCCACAATAGCTGCAGCATTTAGTTCTGATGGGAAAACACTTGCCTCAACACAGTATGTTTATGCACCGTCTCTTGATTCTTGCTCATGTTATATTGGCATTCGCTTTTATTGATTTTATTTTGAAATATGCATTTAGTGGTGATCACACAGTTAAGATAATTGATTGCCATACTGGAAGCTGCTTAAAGGTCTTGAGTGGTCACCGTCGAACACCATGGGTGGTATGCAACATCTATATTTACTTATTCATATTTAGTTTTGCTTCTCTATTTCTTCTACTTATGAAATGATCTATATTATGTTTATGAATAGTTATTTAGTGATTTTGTCTTACGTTGTCTTTCTGGAATGCTAATACAATGCAAGTACATTATAATTGATTTGTAAATTCCTTTGGATGGCTTGACAGTTTACTTTAGTTGGCATGTTTTTATGTTAGTTGTCCTAGTTATTAATCCAGGGCATGCTGATGTAGAGTGTAGTGGTATAGCGGAACTGGAGAGAAAAGGGAATAAAGAGAACCTAACTGATTGCATTTATTTTTACGAAGTGCTTCCTTTGAGTATAAGCTAGTTTCTTCCTTTGTAACTCTAGGAACTTCTTGGTAGTGATTGAAATCATCTCTATTACCCCACTTGCCAAATTGATACTTGCTTTGCATGTGTTATTTTTAATTCTTCTCTCGTAAAAGCTTGGATCAGTATTTATTGGTTCAGTTGTTTTTCTACCATGTACTCGTTGGTTGATTGGTTGGTATCATTAATGAAGTTTTTCTATGTACAATTGGGTACCTTATTTTACTTTATTTTTTTTTACTTTTATTAATGTAGAGGGTCGGCTTGACCTATTGAGATTGTTATATAGTATTTATTTTCTCATACATGATGAACAGCCTTATGTCTTATTATGTGTTATTTTTCTCTTGGCTCCAGTGGAGCCTATTGCCATGGTGCTCCATTTACCTTTTGAACTGGCATGGGGAAGACTTTTGGCACCAATGGACAAGGATGGATGCCTAGCACACCAATCATTGATGAATTGTTTCTATGTAAACTTAGGTAGCTTATTTTGCAAAAAAAATTAACTCTTATTTATAAAGGCTGGCTCTATTTGCCTTTTGACTAGCATGGGGAAGACATTTTGGCACCAATGGATGAGGAAGGTTGCCTACGACATCAATCATAGGAAAGGGTGAAGGCTCAATGAGGGTAGGCTAAAGAACAACCTATTGATTCTTTTGTTCATTCTCTTTTCTCATGATGCCTTAAGCACTAAAAAAAAATTGAAAGATGGATCCATGTCCTTAGTTTGCATTATTATGAATCACCTTAGTGATAAAGAAATTCCTCTCAAGCCAATATAGGTGAGCGCCTTGTAAATATGGTCAGTGCTTTTGCTGCTGAATTTTATTAAAGGATAGTTTTAAAAATTAATTTTTTGGAAGAGTAGATGAATTATGATTTGAAGCTTAGAAGAGAGAATAAGTATTTGGGGCGTTGTAATTGGATAAATAGGTTTTAGTAGGATGGGCAATGTGAAGATTTATGGTGGCATGGTTCTATATGGAATATAAGAAAAAAATCTAATGGAGGAAGTTACACTTGAATTCACGGTGGCATATGATATTGTTATAATGAATGCATGCTTTAAGAGGCAAGAATAGTACTTAAATGCTTTCAAAAGTAGAGCTACCATGAATCAAATTTTTATTTACACAGAAAAAATAATTTTGTAAATATTGGAAGTCGGTTCTAAGTGAAAGTTTGAATAAAAAAATAGACTAGTATCTGTAGATGTATATATTGAGAGTTTTGAGGAAAAGATTACTTTATAGTAGGATGATGGAATATTAGATGAGATAATGATAATCATTATCATAAGCTGTAATATAAGTGAGCTGAAATTCTCTGTAATAATGATAATCATTATCATAAGCTGTAATATAAGTGAGCTGAAATTCTTTAGTTTTGCCAGATGTGATGTGGTATAAGGTGTTTTTTCCTTTTAAGATGGTTTTCTTCAAAATTTTAGTGGAGTTTAAAAAATATGAAAAAGAGAACTCGGGTTGGTGTTTTTTTCGTTTTCTACTGTGCGAACTGAGAGGAAGGGAACTTCAGTTTTTATTCTCTCGTGTGAGCCGAGAGGGAGGAAAAGAGAAGAGAGGCTTGTTCACTGCTTTGTGTGAGAATCGGCTTGGGTTGTGCGAACGGAAAATTGGAGAGAGGAGAGGGCTTCAATCTAACGAGAAAGGGGGGACTCCGATTTTTTTTGTATCGCAAATAGGAGATGGGTGGGGAGACGGCTCTGTAGCAAGGCAAAAGGAGGAATAGGTGCAACTGCTTAGGGATTATTTTCACCTCTCTCTCTCTCTCTCTCTCTCTCTTTCTCTCAATTTATTTTCATTTTAAAGTTTGTTTTAAGAATAAGTTGTAGAAATGATGTTTGCAATTTTAGAAAGTTAAGTATATTTTTGTCTTTTATCCGAAATACGCTAAAGCTAATAGCGTAGCAAAACAAGTAATAAAGAGCTTTCTGGTTCAAAAAAACATTATATTTAAGCAATAGTATCATCTTTAGCGGCAGTAACTATAAAACACTATTTTTTTAAAGTTTTTTTAAACACACTTTTGTGAAAGTACACGCTCAACCAAACAAAACCTAAACAATTACTTTGTTTTCAACAATAAAAAATGAACATTACACATCTAATCCTTTGTTCATCGGCATAATGATGATATATGTACAACTAGTTTGCTTAGTCTTTCTTCTGCATAGGGCATGATCAAAGTGACAGCTGTGATGAGTGTTACTACTATGAGGTGGATGGTCTTTTGAATTGTAAATTTTACCTGAAGCACTGCCACTATACTAATTTCTTGAACGAGCTTAATATTTCAAGGAATTTGAACATCATAAATCTTGTTGCTAACTTCTTTATTTCTAACTCCCAATATAGAGTAAAAGTCTGTTTATACATAGGGTTGCTTTCCATTGAATTTAATTATTTTAATAACTGAACATCTATTGTTTTAATTGTTGCTATTTTCCCCCGAACTTTTTCCATTATTTGTGATAAATATTATATTCATTTACTATCAATTAATGCGTCATGCACAGGTTAGGTTCCACCCTCTATACCCTGAAATTCTTGCCAGTGGTAGTTTGGATCATGAAGTTCGTATCTGGGATGCACATACTGCTGATTGTATAGGGTCACGTAATTTTTGTAATTTCTCATATCATTCTCTCTCTAATTATGTCAATTTGTTATTTCCATCGTGCTTTTAGTGTTTGTGCTTATGTGGTTCCCTCTGTGTATCACGTTGCAGATCGCCCTATAGCTTCTATTGCTTTCCATGCCCAGGGAGAACTACTTGCTGTAGCTTCAGGCCACAAGGTAAGATGCTCTGAGATTAAAGAACAAAAAGATGAGTTTGGTTTCATAACAGCATTCTAACTCTTATTATTTTAGTTGTATGTATGGAACTACAATAGGAGAGGGGAAACATCTTCTCCAACAATTGTTCTGAAGACTAGACGGTCATTAAGGGCTGTGCATTTTCATCCACATGGTGCCCCATTTCTATTGACAGCCGAGGTGGAACTGCCTTTCGTTTGTGTTCGCTCTGCATTTTTATCTATTAATATTTTATGCTAAAAGATCTCATTTGTTATCTTTGTAGGTTAACGATCTTGATTCTCCAGATTCAACATTGACACTTGCAACTACATCTGGTTATTTGCAATATCCACCTCCTGCTGTCCTTTTTGCCAATATGAATTCTAGTCTACAGTCATTTGTGGAGGCCAAAGTGCCAGTAATGCCTTCTCCATACTTTTTTATGCCAACATTTCAGAAGGACGATGTTCCGACATCATTACAGCTTATTGGCAGGGGGGGTGGTGTTTCTGGAAATGATCAGCAAAGGCTTGATGGTCCTATATCTAATCTACAAGGATCAGTGAATTGGGGGAGCCAGCTGGACAATTCAGTGACTCTTATGGAAATGTCTCCTGCAGAAAGTCATGGCTCTAGTTTTACTGATACTGATTTTCATTCTTTTGCGCCTAGGGTTGAAACTTCAAATTATAGTTCACTTGTTGGGGGTACGGATTCAACCAGTGGTCAACCTAGTAGTTGGTTTCAACATAGATATACAAGCAATGCTGAGAGAACAGATGTTTCGAATGCTTTACCGGTGGCTCTTAGGATACCTATCAGACAAGCTAGAAGTGGCACTGACAGTAATATTGCCATAAACTCCCCAAGCTCTTCTGGAAATGCTGAAATTCAAATGCTTCTAGGGAGCATAGAAGCAGGACAAGTTCAGCAGCTTATTCCTGTCACTGATTCAGCTAGCTGGGAGCTTCCTTTTTTGCAGGGTTGGCTTATGGGTCAATCTCATGCAGGCTTGCACTCATTGTTTCCAGCAAACAGTACATTTCATGGTAGTCTATCAACAGCTCTTGGAACTGGCCCCAGCTTATCGGCTGATCACTCATATAATCGCAGCATGGAGGCTCTGATAACTTCTTCAGCGACAGTGAATGCTTCAAACAATTCCCGTGGAACTGGACGGACTAGCTCTCGTAGTCGGAATCGCTCCCGAACTATAGCTTCAACTGGTGCTGGCGAGGGTTCGACTTTTTTAAATGCCCAAAATGATGAACCTCGGCTCCATCTAGGTCCAGCTGGTATTGAAACTGAAAATGCTTCTTCACTGGCTACTGCAACAACTGCAGAGCTGCCGTGTACTGTGAAACTTAGAATATGGCCACATGATATTCAAGATCCAAGTGCCTCCCTAGATCCAGAAACATGCCGCTTAACCATACCACATGCCGTCCTTTGCAGGTGCTTTTTCCATTCAAAACATTACTTGCATTTCTTTCTCGACAACATTTTGAGATAATGAAACTTCTTCCCATTGTGTGACATACAATCTGTCGGCATTTGGATTTTGTGGTGATTATTAACTTTTGTTATTTTTTTTACCAATTAGCAAGTTTTCTAATTCTCTGGACATTTGCTCATAGTTTTTAGTGAAATTTGAAGATATTGGATCGGTTTCTTTATCATTTGAGATGACCTTTGTGAATGAATTTTTTTTTAATAATAAATTTAATAAATTCTAGCTCGGTATGGATGTCTGGATTTGGCAACATTGAGTTTAAGGGGCATTTATATACATAGCAAACAATTCTTGTGTATTTATGAAGCTCAACTAAACTTTGATATTTAGACACATAACACTTAAATCTTTAATATCACATCAAATATAGCTCTATCAGCACTCTTTAAAGGTGAATACACCTTTTCATGCATAATTTTAAATTACCAAAGTGCTATGTGTGTAATATAAAGTTTAGGTTTGAGGCATGAAAATACGTAAGAATTGCGTGCCAAGTCTGTAAATTTCGCTTAGTTTAATCCTATATAAGTATGGTTCATTGATCTTATATAGGAATTTCAGCATACTCATGTGCTTGAATGTCTGATGATTTCAGTGAAATGGGTGCCCATTTTTCACCTTGTGGGAGGTTCTTGGTAGCTTGTGTTGCATGCATGCTACCTGACTTGGAAGGTGATTCTGGACTTCAATCACAGGTAAGCCTTTATGCTGTTGATGTTACAACATCTCCTACACGCCATCCAATTTCTGCACACCAGGTCATGTATGAGCTTCGCATCTATTCACTTGAAGAGGCAACGTAAGTTTTCAGAGCTTTTCTTGTTGATGCACTTGAATTTGCTGTTACTAGTTAAAAATAATATTAACTGCATCTTGATTTGTCCAATTTGGATGGCAGATTTGGTTCAGTGTTAGCTTCTAGAGCGATACGAGCTGCTCATTGTTTGACATCTATTCAGGTTGGGAGCCCGTCTTACTGTTTTGTGTATGCCTTTTATTTTATTTCTGATATGATTTTTGAAGATCAAAATAATGAAAGCTCTTCCTTATTACTTTAGCTAGCTTTGTTTTGAGGTGCATTGATTTACTCATTTCTCCTTTTTAAAAATTTTCTCTATCAGTTAAACTAGATGTTAATGCTCCCTTGTATGCCATGTGCCTATCATAGATGTGCTGTAGATGTTGTAGAAATTGAACTCTTTCTAGTGAATGATTCTAAGTAGATCATTAATACGAAGAAACGTCATAAAAGTAGACTTGAAAAATGCATATCAATATTCTTTTTTTTTTTTTTTTTTGAGGTGCATAGATTTCCTCATTTCTCCTTTTTAAAATTTTCTCCATCAGATAAACTAGATGTTAATGCTCTCTTGTATACCAAGTACCTATCATAGATTTGTTGTGGCTGTTGTAGAATTCAGGAACTTTGTAGTGAATGATTCAAACTAGATCATTAATACGAAGATGCGTCGTAGAAGTAGACTAGAAAAATGCATATCAATATCTTTTTTTTTTTTTTGAGGTGCATAGATTTTCTCATTTCTCCTTTCTTAAAATTTTCTCCATCAGTTAAACTAGATGTTAATGCTCTCTTGTGTACCACGTGCCTATCATAGATTTGTTGTGGATGTTGTAGAAATTAGCATCTTTGTAGTGATTGATTCTAAGTAGACCATTAATAGGAAGAGACGTCATAGAACTAGACTGGAAAAATTTATATCGATTGCTTTCGTTATATTGTTTGCATGGTTTTGAGAAATAGTCGCATCCACTATTGATAATCATTCAGAGATAAATTACAGCATAATAGTCATAATTTCTTGAATGACCTCTAATGATTATCAAATTCAAAGTGCTTTCATGTCATCACCAATTGCTTAGTTGCATTTCTTGATGGTTAACTGAATCCTTTCTGAATTTATTCATTTGTCATCTTAACTGTGATGAGTAGCATTGCATTATGATAAAAAATTAACTTATACGTCTGGGTACTTCTGTTGTTATCCTAGCAACTTGAGCATTTATTTTGATTTGTTGTTAAAATTTGAACGTTCAAGGTAGAACTATTTTTATCATTTTAGGGTTTTGCATTCAAATTTTAGTTTGCCTAAACTGTCCGGCCTAAAATTTTCAATTTGGCTTTGTTATTGGATTTAATTTCAACTATTGATAGCTTAAATTTACCCATGAAATCAGATGGTAAAAGCATCATCTATAAACGCAACCCAACTGTTATTTGCATTCTTAAATATTGCATCTTTTGCTTTGTTTTTTTGTCTTGCATCAAGTCTCTCATGGCCATCTTTCTTGAGCTTTTCCTCCCCAGTTCTCTCCGACATCAGAGCACATACTACTGGCTTATGGACGCCGCCATAGTTCACTTCTTAGAAGCATTGTCATTAATGGAGACACTGCAATCCCAATCTACACGATCTTGGAGGTATCAATATCCTACAGCACTGTTTACAATGCAGCTATTTCAATCCGCAAGACTATTTATTGGATACTCTTTTATGCTGTTTTATTCTAATATCAAGTTTCTTCAATTCTGGGTTTGCTTTTTGAATTTGATGCCATTCATCTATTTGTGTGAATAATTCATTTCCATAACTGAAGTCTTCTGGATCTTGTATGCATATTGGGCATCATCCTTAGCATTTCTATCATTACTGAGGAATGAATTTGCTTGCAATTATTTCTTAGGTCTGGGATTACCATAGGCTTTATTGAAATCAACATAAAGACATTCATCTAGACACTGCTGGTTTGCAAACATACCGTTCTACAGTGTTAAAATTACCTCCAGAAAGTGTCAAAGACATATTTCTGGTGATTTTGTGATAAATCTTTGAGCTTTCACGTGAAAAATAACTTGTTTGTTGGTCAGAGCCGGATAGAAGTTTATGAAAATATTCCTTAGACTGAAAAATTATAGGATGGGCTAGATGCTGCTATTTAGTTCCCGTGCACATTGTTTGAATTGATTATGTTATAATTACAATGTTCTTTCTTAAATTGCATTTTATGTGTTGATTTTTTCCTTGAATTGAATATATTTTCTGTGAAAAGAGAGCCTTGTTGCTTTTATTCACATTATCAAGCTTTGTAATTTGTTCCTGGTGTGATGTTTACAGGTTTATAGAGTTTCAGATATGGAACTTGTTAGAGTTCTTCCCAGTGCTGAAGATGAGGTTAATGTTGCATGTTTTCATCCTCTTCCTGGAGGAGGTCTTGTTTATGGAACTAAGGTACTATGACATGCAACAATTTTGTTTTTTTGGACGCTTAATTATTTTGTAAATTATGATGATTATTATGATGAAAATGCAGGAAGGAAAGCTTAGAATTCTTCATTATGATGGTTCAAGAGAGATAAATGGCGTGGGTTCGAAACTTTCGACTGATGAAAATATGCTTGAGGTAGTCTTTTTTGTTAGGCATATTCTTTGAAGAAATTTTCCCTGGGCCTTGTACTTGGTTTTTGCCTTTTTGTGCCTCTTTCTGACTTCGGTTCTTTTTTTGTTGTTTGAGTTATCGTTCTTCACTTTTTTTTGCTGAACCTCCTTAGTTTTTGTTAAAACTTTTATCTTTTAAAAAGGGTATGGAACTTAAGCAGTAAAACCAGGTTGCAATTTTGATTGGTAAATTATCTTTATAGGACTTGCCTTGTCGGTTGCAAACTGATGCATTTTTTTATCTCGGATTTATCATGGTTTTGAATATCTAGGGGCTCAAAGAGTGTAGGAACAGACCTTAGGCGATATGTGTATTTTTTCACACTCAATAGAAATAATGAAAACATATAGGTTTTAAAGTTGATAACAAATAGTAGGGATATAGCTAATGATGATGATGATTGCTTTTTCTATTCTGAGCGTTGTGTAAGCCATCTACTTGATTTTGTAGGTGCAGAAGTACGCTTTAGAATGATGACCAATGCATTGCTGAACATTGGCAAGCTCTACCGGTGTAAGGGTATTTTTCTTCTTACATGGTATCAAATCTGGCTTTCTTAACTTTTTCGAGTTTTCTGAGTTTATTGCAACTTTCCAGGTTGATTTGAGTTACATTGCAGTATTTATAGTATTGGTGCCCATGTGTCAACTGTGCTGAATTTTGTTTATTATTTGGATTGATTTGTTGATACAAAACTTTTGGGAGATTTTAGATTTGTAAGCTTGGATTGCAGAGTATACCTCATCTAACTTTTAATTATTAAACTGCTAGTAAATGTGCAGAAAATTGGAAGCTCTGTTATGTTCATTCCTGGTTTGATTGTTGGTGGAATTTTTCTAGTTTGTACTACGTAAGAATGTTGAGTACACAAATGATCCTAGCGAGTTAGTTTTACTTTCATTATTTGGTTATTATTTTATTGTGGTTTTCAATTTGATTTTGTTATTTTTTATTTTTTATTTTTCTTTACATGTGCATGGAATGATGTGGCCTATGAGAACAGGATCTATTTTCTATTGTTGTGACATCCTTGATGTGGTTCAGTTAAGTGATTGGGTTGAGTAGTTGTTAAATTTATGCTGCTACTGATTTATATTAATTGCAAGTTTTGATTCCTACGATATTTGATCATACAGCAAAGTTTGGTGAGAGTTCATACAGATTTAGAGGATGTAGCCAATAAAAATTCTCCTGAACCAAGGCGGTAGTCTCATCACATTCAAAATATCCATCCAGCCCCACCTTCGTGGCACTCAAGTAAAAAGGAGTATTGCACAGAACTTTATGGAATACAAATAGAATTTGAAAAAAAAAGGCCGGCTTGATATTGGAAAGTAGGTTTATTGTCATAATTGTCTTTTCTTTCCAAAATTTAGATCATTTGGGTAAAGATCTTTATGTCTCAAAAACTAGCAATCTTGGACTGAAGGGTGCTAAGTAGGGAATGTCGACGACTAAGGGATTCACAACCTCGTTTTTTGGTTGTTGGATTCACCACCTTGTTTTGTATATCAAGTTTATGCTTTAAGACATAAGGAAAAGATGAAAGAAATTTGACCAACTTAGCATGTCTACCCTTATGGAGGAATTTAGAGCTTCATGATTGTAATACTAAATAAACTCACCAGATTAAAGATAATAATTATAATGTTTTGAGGCAAAAATTATGGCATCGAATTCTTCATGTTATGTGTAATATCTGTGTTGCTGTTCATTTAATTTCACCCTAAAATTTTCAATCGAGTGCCTATTGTGAGTCAAAATGCGCCAATTTTCATATTGTATGCATCACAATTAACTTCAAAGATACAATTAAAATTGGGCAGAGCTAACACTGGAGCTTTAGCAACTGTTCGCTTTAGCTCATCAAAACTAGATTGGGCTACTAATATAGTATTGGAAGGCTGTTAGTTGGAACTAGTAAAATAAGTTTACTACATGGATTGATATTCTTGTAAATGAGGCCCTTTGCTAAGAGTTCTTTCACTTGGTGTCACTATGTTTCATATTATTTTGCTTGCATTCTATAGGATGGCCAAAGGGAATGATATTGGTTTTAACAAAATTTATTGTAATGTTGTATATCCCTCATAGGTAAGGTTGTAAATGAACTAATGCACTTGATTTTAACTAGTTTGAACTTGCTTCGATTAATACTCGATCATGTTTTTTCAAATTAGTAAATAAAAGAATTTGAATATTTTTTAAAAACTTGGTGCTTAAATGAATCAAATTTGAACATAGTCCAACTCGTTTGTTAATATTTATAAACAAATTTACTTGTTGTTTGACAAGTAACTTGTTAAATATTTTATACTTGTATGATATATTATTTAAATAAAATTGATTAATTAAAACTTATTTAATAATATATTTAATACTAACTTATTATAATTTAATATCAATATATGCATAAATTCAAATAAATTTTATTATTTTTTTATTTCAATGAACTAGTTTGTTATGATTTATTTATGTTATTTGATTGCAAAAAAAATTACTTATAACGTATATAATATTTTATTTACTTGATATTAATTTGTTAGATGCTAATTAAAATCTATTCAATTGCTTATTTATTTAGATTCGTAAGATCATTTGTTAATGACTTCATATATAAATTAATTACTCATTTAAATTTTTAAAATTTATGTGAAAACCATGTACAAATCAAATGTTTGATTTTATATGAAAAATTAAGTACTCGTTTTGATTTTTAGTTTTTTAATTAATATAAACAAGCCAAGTACAAATCAAGTTTGAACATTAAAAATTTTAAGCAAGCCAAACCTAAACGTATTTTTTTAAGCTTGTCTATACTTAAACTGAACATGAAAATAAACCTCTGTACCATAGTTTAGAAGGCTTCGGGTGATACAGAGGTTTACGTTCATATCGTAGTAGACAATGTTTTCATGACTTCTTCCATTATTAATGAACTTTGCAAGCTTCTTTTACGGTGCACCATTTGTGAAATATATTGGAACGATGCCATTCTGATTCTCTATCAATGATGCTGGTTTGCACTCGTCGCACAATAATTCTTCTTCATCAATGAATAATACATGCTTATTGTAGTTTTTTGATACTTATTGTTTTTCATCTTTCGATGGTGTTTTTTTACAAGTAATGACAAAACTTGATGATTGGTACAATTGGAAACAAAGCGATTGAATGTTTAGCATTGAAAGCATTTTTTTAGTTGATTATTGTTAGTGCTAGTTGATTATTGTTAGTGCACATAATTTCCTTACCACTACTTGTAGCTTGGGATTGGTTGAGTGGAATATTTTAGGTGGGATTTACTGTGTCTCTTCACAAGTTTATTTCCAATATTTAAAGGCTTTCTTGTTTTGACCACGGAGGGAAAATTTTGGTGAATGCTTATTTTCTCTCAATCCTCAAGGCCTATTTGGTAATCAGAAAACATCTAGTATTATTGAAGTTGCACAACTTTAGCAATTGCAGGACACAAATCATTAATGAACTGTGCTATGGCGTGCACTTCATGCTAACACATTATAACATAGGATAAATTTCAGCAACATACTTTTTTAGGGATATTGGCTTTTGTTAAAAATGTAGAGTTCGATAAAAGTGTCTTGTCCAAAATGGGAAGTCCAAGTATATTGCAACCTTTTCTTTGTTTTACCCCGCATAACATTTTTGCGTTTGCCTTGGTCAGCTTGGTTTGCTTAAGCTTTTCCCACCAAATTGTCATACTTTTTTTTTAAACTTAATGTTTCTAACTCAACTCATCAGTTTACTTAAAATCAATGACATTTCACTTTTTGCGGCTAATCAATAAAATTGTCTGGGTCCAACCTACCCTCAAAATGTAGAATGCCTTTCTTGCTGTAAACATGATGTTGCCCTTCTTGTTTTTCTTTTTGGAAACCTTTGATAAAGGTTGATCTTCTTTAAATGATTCTTGGAGTGCTTGATGGAATGGATTTTCCATTTCACATTTTTCTTGATTGTCATCAGAATTAGTTCATTGTGTTTTAGGAGCCATTAACATGCTTCGAGACATTATTGTAACCGTTGGATTTCCCATTTTAAGTCTTTCATGGTGATTTTTAGGCTTAACCTTTCTTATTCCTTTTCTGCAGGATGTTAACCTAGGGCTTTGCTACTACTTAAAGACATTGATAGATGTGATTACCAACATTTTTGTTTAATCTATAAACTGTTGTCATAAAAAAGTCTTAACCAAACTGCCAACTATTAGATATGAAGATGGCAAAGATTACATGAATTTATGCAAGGAAAAAAAAACCCATAAAAATTTATCTTTGTTATTCTTCAAGATTCCACCCATGTTATAGAGGTAGGAAACAGCCGCCAATGTGATTTGGGGTTTCTCTGCCCTTACTGACCGGACATTCCCACCTCACCTTTTTAAGTGGGGTAATTGTTTCAAGCAAATGGATTACTTTTGCTGATCGACCATGTTCCTAACATCATTTCCTTAGATTCTTGCTACCACTAATGGTCATTGCAGAAATGCAATGCTAGTCGCTTATGAATTCCGACAATATTGATGTAGAGTAAAAGGCCAAAATATTCCTCTGACTATCAATAAGTGACCAAAATTAATTTTGAAGTTTTAAAGTGATCCATTTTAGTCCCAGTTCATTAAAAATTGATCCAAATTAGTTCTTAGATTGACTTTCATGGTTAAATTTTAACACCAACCATTAATTTTGAGAGTATTTTAGGAATAAGAAATTTGAATGAAATTTTGTTTTTTTAATTGCTTTACTTTAACATGTAATAAAGGAATATTGATGTACCCGGTCTACAAGGAATCGTGAGTCTTGTTTTTGAAATGTGAACGTCTTAAAACCAATCCGATTGGTTTGGCTGGATGTATTTTCAAATTAAGTTTTCCAATGTAAGTTGATTTCAAAATGTTTTGTTGAAGTTCTTATTATGTATTTTTAGTCATTCCTTTTGTGAAAAATAAAGTTCATATATTTGAGGAATCAGTGGAGTTTAAAAGCTATATTGATTTCCGCTGGCTTCCAACTAGACACTGACTAAAAAATATGTTTATTAACATGTTCTTACAAGAAATGAACTAGAACCAAGTAGAATATATTATTCATGCAGATTGTTTTAATTTTTTATTATCATAAATTTTTTTGTCGTATCGAATACCAGGTCACAGTTAAAATAGATGGAATGCTGACCCAAGGAGAGTCCCAAGTTGCATAAAGAACATGCGATATGGGAGCTTTTCAAATGATGTTAGCATCTTTGTGGGGTATATCAAATCTTCAACATCTAGATTTTTCCAGCATTTTCCACCGGTTCATATGTACATTATTGTTGTATTATGTCAAATTTTTTCTTCTTTGCCGGCTTGTTAATTTTGTTCAGTTTTCTGACCCATACTCTTAGTGAAAGAAACGAAAAAAGAAAAAAAAAATCATAACGTGGCACCTGGCTGCTTATTATGCTGTTCAAAACAAGGAAAAAGCTTTATTTAGCTATGTGAAACCTGCATGGCTGCTAAAGCTTTATTTATTTGTCACCTTTTGTTTTTTTATTCTCGAAGTTTCTCGTATTTCTCCTGAACGATCTGTAGAATCTATCAGGTTCATGGAGGGAAAATATCTTTTTATTTTAAATACCAAGCACTCCCCTGAGTTGAATCCCTTTTTTTTATTCTTGATGGTCTTGAGATTTATATCAAAATCTTCATATACTTGGAGTCATTTTAATGTAATCATTGATCAGAATGGATTTCATCCTATAATCAGACATGGAATAAAATTTAAAAATCTTAATTCTTGATTTTCAGGAAAAAGAAATGAAAAGATGGTCAACCATTGGACACGTTAAACGCATGTGCCTTTAACTTGGGGACATTTTGTTTTAACCTTTTTTATTCATCACCTTATATAGATTTAACACAGGTAGTCTTCCCCTGGAGTAGGCTCTGAAATGTAATGGTCATGGGATACGACAGACTACCGCTGTAAGTTGATGGAAGATTTACATACATATCACTCAATTCCTATATAATTACATATCCTACACTTCAATTTTTACATATATGCGACCTTATGCACAAAAAAGGTGTATTTAAGTTTTTATAAGTTAAAATAATGTTATTTTTTTGTAATATGATAGATTGGGGTGGTGTTATCGTAAAGATCAAAGTTCAGTTGTTAAAACATGTAAATGCATAGGAATTGGGTGGTATGTATGTAATTGCCCTTAAGTTGATTGATTAGTTTTTGGTATGAAGTGATTTCCGTATCATTTTTGGCTAGTCATCCAACCCACATTGTGTTGCACCTGAGAGTCATTCCTTTTTTCGTTAAATGGAGTTTATGGGAACGCTGTAAAGGTATTGAAATGCTTTTCTCCTTAGTGGAGTTATTTGTCATAAATAGCTCGCAAAATGGAAGGTTGTATAAACCGTGAAAACAAAGCCTTGATTTTATCAGAAAAAATTAAGCATTGAGCCGAAATAGGATCCAAGGGCACATTTTGGATTCTTTGAAGGGAGGAGTTTTAGCCTCTTTGGTTTTTTTGGGGATATGACTTTGCTTAAAATATTATACCGACATCATATGCGAGTTCGAGACACCACAATTAAGGAAGTTATGTCAAGAGAGACGATAGTTAGGTGGCCGTGGTTGTACTCACCGTGCGGATAAATTTAAATGATTTTGGTGTCATTTGAATGGTTACCATTAGATGATTTGTTATGACAAAAGATTGCATTATTTAGTGTCATTTGGGCTTTTAACATAATTGTAGAAGCCGTAGTATGTAGTTGGTTTAGCTCCTTCCAAGTTCCTTTCTGATTTGCTTCAAAATTATGCTTGAGATCTCAACACTTTAGATGGAAATTATGCTAATAATAGACTAAATATGATTATAAATAGGAATAATATATTTTATTTACTCATGAGAAGTGATTTTGAAGAGATTTGCAAGTGCTTCTAGATTTGAATAGCTAAAACAGCAGGTAACCATTTTTCTACTGGAATGGTATTACATTCACTATAAATGATTCTTATCCCATCGTGTTCAAAGGGGAACTTGTAAGGGGGTGTTTTTTGGTGTATATCATTGTGAGGAAAGAACATATGGTTAAATTTTGCATCATTTGGAATGTTTTTTTGGTCTCATATTTTTCGAAGCTGTGATTTTTAGTTGGTTCGGCACTTCGGTGTCATGTGGAAAGAGTGCTTTATAAATTTGGATTATTTGAAATATTTTTTTTGGTCTCGTATTTTTTTAAACATTAGATTTTTAGCTGTTCTATTTCTTTTCAGTTGAGATTTATGATTTGCTTCAAATATTATGGTAGGAAATGATGTAAACAGGGAACTTTGATTTTTTTTTTTTTTAGGTTATATCATGCACAACAAACGCCTTACGTTTTTACACATCTCACGCCTAAAATTTTATATTTACATACACGTATAAGTTTATTTTACTTTTTAAAAAGTGATAATAGTATCATTGTTGTAATATTTATGATTCGAGTGCTGTGTTTGTAAATATGAATTTTAGAGGTGAGATGTAATACTCAAGAATTCGTGTGCTGGTGTTTGTAAAGTCTCTTTTACGAAAAATTATTGCATGTGGAGAACACACGCAGATAGTGGGTCCCAGTCTTGGGTTGATGTGCGGCTGTGAACAGAAAGCATACTCTCCGTACACAATAAGTGCTCCTTTTTAACAGTGTAACTCAGCATTCGGTTATGGACCTATTCGTTTCTACATTTTATCCCATGATGGGAAACGGATGGAAAATTTGATTTACTTGGAATAAATTTGCATCAAATTTTATGAGCTAGATATAACACATCAGAATAAGCTTGCGCCAATTTAAATAACTAGCCTCAACACGGAGTTTGTGCTGGTGTTTTATTAGCTCAGATTTTAATCATGAAGTGAACAAATGAAATTGTTGAACAGATGGATCCTGAGTAGCTAGCCTGCTACTGAAGCAGTGGTCTGCCAATCACCATTAAAAACCCCAACAATAACTTAACCTTAACAATTTTTAGAATATGACATCGCTTAGCATATGAGTAATGCCATACAAATTATATAAAATATATTTAAAAGAACTTTTAAGACACATTATTCTTCAATCTTCATATATTTAAAAGCTAACCTTTTATTTTTATTATCATCACATCATAAACTAAGCCATATCAGAACTATATATAAATATAAAAATATCAAAATTTAAGTATTCGGCATGGGAAGTGTTGCACAAAACAGTTTTTTAAGTTTTATGCCAAGCATACATGAGAACATTAATTTATTTTAAGATATGATATATTTAAACTTTGGGCAATTTACATATGCCACCTAATTTTTATGTTCTTAAATGCCTAAAAATATAGTTTCACGTTTGTACCATCTAAATTTTTCATGTCTCTTTAAAATATGGAGCGAGGCGAGGATCTGTGCGCCATGGCAGACCACTTCTGGCACCCAAAGCCCTGCATCCAGCAGCAGCCTGAAAAAAAAACAGCAGCTGAACGATGAAGAATTCGTTCGTAATCTATACGTTGGAAATTAGGGAGAACAGATAAAATATGTAAAGAAAAAAAGCTCAGTTGATGCATTTTAAACAAACAGAAAGGAACATTTACACACGTAACATAATGTATTTACATATCTAACACCTAAACTTTCACACTCAACAGGCATTACACCGATTATTTATATTATATAAAAAAATCACTATTATTAAATTTTTAAAAGTGAAATACACTTTTTTCATGCATAGGTTTATAATACCAAAGTATTGTAAATATAAGGGAGATTTACAAACATAGCTTTTCTATTTACTTATCCAACACTTGGAATTTTCTTATTTATAGCACTTTGGTATTGATAAATCTATAAATGAAAATGTGCATTTAATTTTTAAAATAGGTGATAGTTGTATTTTTGATATGGCATTAAAAAGTTTGAGTGTTATGCATGTAAATAGATAAAAATTGTGTGGTACAAATGTAAATAACCCTAGATGTAAATAACAAACTTGGGCGTTAAATATGTAAATCTATAGGAATTGTGTGGTGTGTATGTAAATTTCTAAAGAAAAAAAAAATAAAGTTTAGATATAAAAGATTGAAAGAGGAAAATAATTACATGCATACCACAAGAGAGGCGAAAGGAAGCATTTTCTCTGCCGGCATTCCTACGCATAAAGCTGAAAAACAGAGAAGAATAAATCCCTGTAGCTTTGCAAATATAGAACAGGCTACTAAAATAAAAGCTTAGGGAGCATTTTGAATCTGGACTTACCTGTTGAAACAAGCATTCAAAACATCGTAAACAATCGGATAAGCAAATCGATTTTTCCTTTTTTTAAAATCTATTTTTCAATGTATGGTGCGGGATTAATTAACCTTGGGACATCAAGGGTCGTTTGAGAATTGAGGCTTAGTATGTAATGAAGTTTTCTTTATAGAAAGACTGAACATGGTTTGACCACTCTATCCAAAAGTAAACCAATTGGAGTTGCTTTTTAAGTTCATTACAAATCTCATTATCAACGCTAAATATACTATCATGTACTATTATATTTATCATAGGTAGGCTTAGACCAACAAATAGAGACTATGAAACCCCTCAAGTAGAATGAAGCTAAACTCTTAAATATCAATACACCTTTTGATAGAACGGTTAAAATTTTATCAGAAAATCCAAAAGCATGCTCGTATGGGAGTACTCTTGGGATGGGTGACCTCCTAGGAAGTTACACCAATAAGACAAAACTATGAGTACATTAGGCAAAAGCAGACTCGATGGATAAGAGTTTCGGCTGTAAAAATGGTATCAGAACATTACACCAAATTGCCGATGAGAACTAAGTCTCATCCAAAATAAAGTGTTATGCTATGGAAGCTACCTCTTGTAGCCTAGATGGTGCAAAGTGTTATATGATGGGAGACCACCACTTGAATATGTAGGGACCACCTCTGTAATTCTATCAGCTTGGTGAATAATTCAGGATGGAAAAAATGACGAGAGCATCAATTACTTAAGTGGGGGAGATTATGAAACTCCTTAAGTAGAATGAAGCTTAATTCACAAACATCGAGGTGCCTTTTGGTATAAAAATTAAAATTTCATCAGAAACTCCAAATCTAAGCGTGTTCGTGTGGGAGCGCTCCTAGTAAGGGTGACCTACTTAAGAGTTACACAAATAGGACAAAACTATGAGTCCATTAGACCAAAATAGACTATATCTCGATAGATGAGAGTTCGGGCTATTATAGAGATTTCCAAACTCGCACCTCATCATTCATAAAGCCAAATATGGAACAATTTTTCATGTATGCAAGAGCTTTGGTACATATTTATAAGAAACTAATGACTTTAAAATAGCACATATGACCTTGCTACAAATTAAAAAAGCAAGCATAAATAAAATACATTTTGTATCTTAACAATGAATATTTAAGGACTCTACATAAATTTTACATATAACTATAACAAAATAGCATATAAATTACACTAAACTTCTAAAAATATAAGATAATGTTTTTTAAACACTTTAGTGCTCTTGAAGAGTGGTGGAGGGTTTGGAGGCAATGTAGGGGATGTTAGATAATTGAAGTTGAAACCGTACAGAAGATCTCCTAAATCGGTTCTATAATAATTAATAGGTGTGAAGTTCAGCCAATAAGATGGAAGATGGATCAAAATCTTTATGAAGTCGGAAGAAACTATGCAATTTTATCTTTAACAAAGACCAAACTATAAAAGATCTTTAGAGGAAACAAGCTTTAATCGAGATGTTCAAAAGAAAAAAAAAACTATTTAACTTGAGCTTATACATCATCAACTTTGTCTTCAACTTAGCAAATTATAATATAACTTATAAAATTGCTTCTGAAATGTATTTATTTTGTGTTTCAACTATTCGGTGGGTCAATGCATGTGACAGATGCATGTGCTCAAGCTTTCATATGTTCTTAATTAATCTTAAGATACGAAAGGTGTTTTATTTTAGGCCGTGCTTGGTGTTTAATGAAATGTTATCTCTACACACGAGTTGATCATATTTTGATCAACTATAAAACGCGGACACAAACACAACACGATATAATACGACAATACTATATAATTGTAAAATGTAGGACATGATACGACATGGCATTTTTTTTATATTTAATAAATTATTAATATAAATAGACATTTTTAATATTTTCTATTAAAGAAATCACAAAACAAAATATGTAATAATTAAGTAAACTTTATAATCATAAAAGTTATTTTTAACAATATCAAAATTACATTCAAAATATTAAAAAATCACCAAAACACTAAATACCATTGTCAACGTAATTTATATCAACATGATAATGGGGTATCCTACCTCCACTTGACAACTTATTTGTGCTCTAACAACAATTTTTCTCAGTTTGTCAAAGCCATCATTATATGTAAATAAAAATCAATTATATAGAAGCCACCCAGATAAACAGGTAAAAAAAATTTGCAGAAAATCGTTTCAGATAAAAAAAAAAATCTTAAAAGTGAAAACATATCATATATAAATAAATAAGTGATGAGGAATCCTTCTAACTTTAGAAAAAAAAAATAAATAAATAAATAAATAAATAAAACAAACCTCACCTCGTGGAGTATTTTGACGAAGGGTGCCTTATAGCTCAGTTCAACAACCAGAGAACTGGCAGCACTAAAAAAGTCGAGAACGAAGCTCTAGATTGCATCAACAATGGTTTCGCCATGCCTAGAAACTTCCTTCTTCAACGTAGGGCTTCGATAGTGACTAAGTGCTCGATTGTGGCTTCGATAGTGACTAAGTGCTCGATTGTGGCTTCGATTTTGAGTTGCTGCTTGATCAGCATCGACCTAGGGCTATGACAAACACACATTTTAGTTCTTGTGTCTGGCTCCCACTTGATGTCGTGTCGAGCGATATCAAGTCGTGTCCCCGCCAGTGTAGAACTCAAGGCACTGATACATTTTTAGTTGTTATATACGTATCGACCCGTGTCGGAGTTGTGTCTGTTTCTGTCATGGGTACAACTATTTTGATATGTCAGTGCTTCACGGTTGATCAATACTCAATAAGAAAGTGGGTGGTCTAATTTAGTGACTAATTTGAGTAGGATTAGCCGGTGTGGTAGAAGATGGGTTAATTTTGGTTAGGTTTGATTTTGGTAGCAATACTAACTATAAATGGGAATTCAACTACGAAATATGAGGTTTGGAAGAAACACTAAACAAGAAAATTGTGGGAGACTTCTGACACATGAAAAGTGTGAGAAATAAAAAAAAGGTTCGCAACGTATGGAGAACAAAAAATTGCAGAAAATATTAATTAAAATATTAGATTCAACAAATTAATGACCGTACCAAATGACCTCAAAAATGTTGAAATTCAAGGGAAAGACTTACACAATAACAAAGAGATATAATAAAAATTTCATAAGACATTGAAAATCTTCAATGTTGAAATCAGTCCACTCATCAAAAATATTTTAGGAAGATTGATAAAATAATGAAAGGAAAGACATTTCCACGAAAAAGATGATTTTATTTTCCCAAAGAATCTACTCACTATGATACTAATTGATGGAGATTAAAAAAGGTAATGAAGATGTAGAAGAAGTAACAATAAATAAGCATAACTTAAAAGAAAAATGTTAGTGGAAGATCAAAGTACAAAATAGCAAACCATCCTAGCCACCAATCCACATCACTAATCACATAGAAGGAATGAGGCAGAGATCTAGGCATGGAGGCTCAAAATCCTCCATTATCCAAAAAAAAGAAATTGCTCCTTATATATTAGAAATTCAAGGATAATTGCATAAAAGATCCAAAATATTTTAAAACAACATAAATAATCTTATTACAAATTAAAATGCAAATATAAACTAAAGTCCTTTTACATTTTAACAACGACAATTAAAAAGTATTCCCATAAATGCTAAACATAAAATAAGAAAAACAAAAATAAAACGCATATTATGCCAAAGTTAAAAAACAACCTCATATAATGTTATTAGACATTAGTGCAACATCACAAAATAAGGATACCTTAAAGAAAGAGCACATTAGAGTAGTGGTTGGAATGACAGATCTTGAAGATAATATAATTAAAATAGATAAGTCATTCAGACACGTAAAATGAATCAAATGAGCAAATAAGACTAGTAGATAAAATTAAGTGAGTATACAACAGAAAGAATGGGTGGACTTAAAATGACATGGATATAAGTTGTTGAAAATGATTTGGGAGGAATAAGTTTGATGCTTAAGACTGTTTTCAGAAGCGAAAAAAAAGGAAAATAAGGATTCATAAAGCTAAAACCAAATGATCGGGATAAGTAAATTGATGATGATGATGGAGCAGATCAAAGCAAATTTCATGTTTAGTGAAAAAAAGATCCCTACTGACTATTATAATATAGTAACCAACATAAAATTCTCTCCATATTCTTTTTCCTTTCAATCCTTACCAAGCTATGATTATAAGAATCAAGCCTTTGTTTACTAATTTAACAAAATAAAATCAAACACCGCAAAAACCACAAAATGATTTGACCTATTTCTTAGTTAAAAAAATAAATATCAGCTTTTATATGTGATGCCGGAAGCCATTGTATAACTGATAATTGATGAATTATTCAAAGAAAAACAAAGTGCGCAAAAACTTCAAGTTCTTTGAAATTTAGTAAAGAAAAAATTAAAACTGCAAACCATATAGAATTGCTCCTATGAAAGCATCCCCAGCACCAGTGGTGTCAATTAGCTCTGATGGAGGTATCACTTCTGCTGTTCCCACTAATAGCCTTCCGCTGATTGAACCAATTCCATCAGCTCTAATCCTTTTATTCATCTGAAATTGGAAAAAATTGTAAAGACCTGGAATTATGAGAAAAAAAAAAAAAAGGAAATGGGGATGTCATGTTACAAAAAAAGTTGAATAATTGTAGAAGTTTTATAGAGCCTCAGAAGTTCAAGTTAAACTGGCTTAGAAGGAAGAAGTAGCTTAAAGAAAATTAAATTAAAGGTCCATTTATGGCAATTGCAGCTATATATAAAAATTTTAGGCAGGAAAGAGTAAATGTTGATATTATTATTTGTTTCCCTTTTGAATAATTCTGAAAATAAAATTCTCAAATACCACAAAAATTTCTAAAAGAGCAGTAAGAAAAATAAAGACAAATAGGACCGTGGTTCCGATATTGAAAAGCAAAATTATAAGAAAGATGCCCTAAATAAATCACTTAGGGATGAAGTAAAACAAAAAACTCAATAAATAACTCGAACTCTACTCATTCAAGTTTGATCAAGTTAATAATCTAGTAAATTTGAATAATTTTTAAAAGCTCGGAGGTTAAATAAATCAAGCATGAACACAATTCAACTTGGTTATTTATGTTCATGAATTAATTATTTGTTGTTCAACAACATAATGAAGGTTTAATATTAGGCTCAATGATTAATATATAATTAATTTTTTTAAATAGCTTCTTTAATTACTAAGTCAATATCAAAATATTATATACTTATTTGCTAGGTTAGGTTATATTCTGCCTATCATATTTTCATTTTTCAGGTATCATTCCAAACTTACATCTCTTACAATCTGCACACTCAAATCACTCAAGGTTGTGAGAATTATCTGTAGTGGGAGCAATGGTAGGATTACTCTAAAAACCCGAGCCTTTGAAGGTGAGTGCATCTTCTTCGTCAGGTAACCTATAGTCAATGACCCATGGACATGGTTTATAAGTGCTCTATCTTAGACCTCCATACAACATCTCTAATATGATTATGTAACTATCGGAGTGCGCCTGCATGAGAGAAGATGAGTGTATTTTCTCCATTTCAGCCTCCCTATAGTTGATCTATATTGTCGTAGTCCACAAAGCATCTTCAACATGCCATTAACACATTGCAGTTTGAAGCCCTCTTGTCTCCTTTTCAGTTTTTATTTAGACATCTCTCTTCCCCTAGAATTTAATAATTCTTTTAAATTCTCAGTTCTTTTCAATCCTATTATTTTCTTGTTTAATTGGTGCCAAATACCTAGATACTAATTTCAAATTTATTGAATCATTTGTTAATATAGTACTATAAAATTAATTGATAATATGATAACCATATGAGAATTAATTTAATAATTATTAATTTATAAGTTTATTTGTTAATGAATTTAATAACTAATCTAATTAATTTAGACAAGCTATTACAATCCAAGATATGTCATAGAAAATTCTAAGCAAACCAATAATGAATATACATACATAAATAAATAATAAATAAATATATATATAAATGAAAGCTCATGTCGAATTTGAAAGACTTGTAGTATGATAAAGCAAAGTCTTATTGATGATATGCGTGGCTTGGCTCAGTTCAATTCCAAAGTAAAGAATTGATTTTGGAAGCTCCTTCAAATTTAATTGAGTTGAAATCAAGGTCCAACATTTTAGGGAATTTAAACATTGGACCCTCCATTCTAGTAATCTAAGTTCCTCTTTGATCAACTGATGCAATCATATGGCTTGAATTATGATGCTCTATCGCATGAAAGGAGATATTCAAACCCATTTTGTCAAGCTGAGTTTTGTCTTCTTAGTTTGGGCTTTTACCTTCTTTTCTGGAAGAATAGGCCATTTATCCCATAATTTTGCTTTAAGAGCAAAAGAAATATGTTAGCAAACAAAGGTTCCGATTGCTGGTTTTTAATGTTAGGGCATGGGAGGCTATGAGCTCAATTCCACATCAAATTTTTAAAAAAATATATTGATGTAGAAAGATGAAATAGTTGGTCCACACTTATAGGCATAAGGCCTTGGGTTAAAAATGGGTTTGACCAACAGTGTATGTTACCCACCTTTGGTACCTTTAGCTTTCATTCTTTCTAACAAACATTTGAACTAATAGTTTGACTGAGATCAAGTGATTCATTGAGTTTGGACGTTCCATTGATTTTGGGAAAACTTGTGATGAGAATTCAAGAGTGGTCGACTCTCATAAAGCCTACACATGGTGAGTATGCTTTAAGCGCATGATACTCAATGATTTAATGGGGGTGATAATCGATGTGAAGAGCTCATACTTGAGGAGATTAAGTAGTTGGGTTTGACTCATAAAATTAAGCTTTTAGGATGAAAACATCGTTACGCAACCGTGAATATGACTTAATTGAGGACATAACATAACTCTACATTAGGCTTTTAGGTGCACACTCATAAAGTTAAGCTTTTGGGTGACTCCGCTTTGATGCAAATTTCAACAATAAACTGTTGGAAAAATAGCTACTTGATTGATCAAATTCTCATAAACATTTATTTTCTATAAGAAAGAACATTACTTTACATATGCTAATTATGAATTATAGATTTTAAACAAAGATTGTACACGATTAAACTATTTATAGATTAATAATCTAATTAGGATAAACATAGATTAATCATTTAAATGATAAACTAGATTAATCATTTAAATGATAAACTAATCTGCGTACTTGATAACATTCAATTATGAAAAACTTAACCAAAGGGTTAAGTTACACCAATTAGTGCTTATGAACAAAAAAGGGAATAATAAAAAAAAATAGGCTGATAAAAATTCATGAATTAAACTATTAACTGAACCATGCAGCTAGTTTAATTCATGATTAGGACACAAACTTAGAAAATCATTAAGGCTTAATAGGATATTGATTAGGTGGGTCCAACTAAGAATTAGCTATGATTTAAGTAGGCTTGTGTTTACTAATTAACTGATGATTAGTGTATTAACTTATGAATTACTTACTAAACTAAGGTTTGAAAAAGCTACTCCAAGTTTAAATGGAACCAATTAGAAAACAAATAGACATTAATAAGGCTAATAATAAGAGCATTAATTGACCCAATAATAAGTAACAATTATGATCGTATATAAATTATGGCTTAATTAAAATTTAGGCTTTAAACAAACTAAAGTTGATCTTTGATCAATTATTGAAAGAGACTTCAACCCATCCTTGCTCCTATGGGAATGAATAAAATGAGAGTAAAACTAGCTGCGCATTTCTTTCTAGGTTCGAGACTTCGAGTAAGAAGTGATATGGAATTGAAACAGCCAATGATAGGCAAGAGCAACAGAGATTAAGATTAATCCATCATACCCCTTGTCACATCCGAACTGACCCCCCATTTTAGGGTTACCAGCAATGCAACAAAGGCGGACCATTTGGTTAGAGCACTAATCTTGACTTGCTTAATTATGAACAAACAGGTGATCGATTAGTCTAACTAAAAAATTGCAAGCGTACATAACAAATTTCAATTAATAATTCATTCACATTCACATACACTTGGAAGAGTGGAAAATCATATCACTAAAGAGCTGCTATAAATTTAAATTAATCAAAGTACTCACCTAAAAATCTATACAACCTCCAAACTATAATGCAAAAGCTGTATTAGTCACATCTGGCCACTCAATCTGGTATTCGTTACCCCTTGTTGAAAGTCAATATAGAGTGAGCTATAACAAGCTCAATGAAAAAATCAAGGCTAAATAAAAATTTTATAGATGCAAAAAGAGCAAAGTGCATGAAAATCAAAACTCACATGCATAAGATGAAAACATATTACATGTTTTGATCGTGTAAAATATTTAAAGAAAAAGACATGTATTTCATCCATCCAAGACAACTATATAAAACATGTATTTCATCTATTCATGTGTAATCATAGGCATATCCAGAAGGATTTCATAATCAATAATCACAGTAATAAGAATATCACTTGTAATTATACAAGCCTTAACTATTTTCATATCGTTTCATGTCATTGGGTCTTCTTGCCCGAACTATTGATACATGTTGGACCCCTCAAAACAACAATTATCAATAAACCCAAAATACTTTCTGCCCATCTGATACGAACGATTCCCAAATTTCTTATCCTTCTGAATGAAAAAAGATGAGAATCTTATCGCTCCCTATTATCTGTACTTGCAAGCATTTATGTAACAGTTCACTAACACAACACTTGCAAAATTCTTATATTCATAATTCTGGTAATAAGCAATCATGAGCAAATTATAATCATATGCATAATCAACATGATATAAGTATCTGCAAGCGAAGATTTCATTAACAAGCTCATTACGTCAGTAAATAGGAAAATCTAAATCATCGCTAGTGTCAATTCAAACTGGCATTCACATACATTTGCTGGTATTCAACAATACGAGTAAATTCTAAATGCATTTATACGTCAAAAGAAATTATAATCATATCTTAGAGAAATATACTATTCTTAATTTAACATAGGATTATTTCATATGAAACGACAGAGTAGCCCCGTGACAAATTTCCTTAAGCTCTCCGCCTCGTATAAACCATCTTAAATTCAAAATTCATAAAATTCATAACTAAAATCTTAATTTAACTGCAAAAAATGATATTCTTGCTTTAACTTACCCTACAAGATCCACTCAACACAAATATGCCTATACGATGCCTTTCTACTTCGTTCCTCCTTCCTTCCCCTTCCTACTTTCCCTTTTTCACCCTCAAATTCCTGCTAACAACCCTACTGAGATGTCGTTCTTGATACTCGCCTAGCTACAGTAATAGGAAATCACGAAAAAGGTTGCAATTCATGACAAATGTCAAAAAGGAATCGTGCGAAGAAAATAAATGTCCCAAATATCGTAAAAGAGGGTTCCTACTCACGGTTTTCTCTCTAGAGCTTCCAGTCGTGACCTGTGGTTCTCTGTGGTCATCGATTCCGCGTTAGCTACAATGGCCAAGTTGCAGAGCCCAACAGGCCCACGAAATGAAATGAGGGAGAGGGGTGAGAGGAATGAGGGAAAATCGGCAATTTAACGTGGTCCCATTTAATCTCAGTCTTTCTATCCATCCCACGGTCGTATATCGTGAATAAGAGCCGGTAGCTATAGTAATCCAGGATTAGAAAGAATAATTATAATTAACTAAGGATTAATTAAGTTGATATTTAAAAATTTTCATCCACCAATACATTTGTAGTTCATGTATAGTGTTATATGTCACATTGATTGATCTAACATGTAGAATATTATAAATTGACTAGATCAAATTTTTATGGATGCGAAAATTGGGGTATACTTTTAATATCACCAAACTTTTTCCCTGTTTTCTCAAAATTGGGTGGGTAACGTACCCTATAATAGCTGAGATAAAGGCCACAATCCTGTGGAGGCGACTAGAATACTTCTGTTGGAGCAAGACAGAAAGTTCCTGCCAGGATTTCTAATGTCACTAAATCCAAAGTCATGACAAACCTTGCAAGCGAGAAGTAGATAATGTTTAATAAGAATAGTTTTTTGATGAAATTAAAAAGTCATGTATTCTTAGATGATCAGATATAAAGTAGGGCGTTTGTGTCCATTTTTATTGCAAAATATAAACAGTATTTTTTTAAACAACCACTTGGAACTTAATTTGATTTGCAAACAGCATCTGCACGATATTTTTATAAAATAAAAAAAATATTAATTGATCGATAACAACTTCCTAAAGCAGCTTTCTCCATATTGGCTCAATGACTGATTTATAACTTCCAGATATAGTTAAATTGCTCTGTGATCTTAAGCAAAGTTAAACCGGAAATTACAAAAAACTATGGTAGTAGAGATCAAAATCAGCTTTAGGATAAAAAGTTGAGGAGAATTTCATAAGGAAATTATATTGTCCTGTGACATACTTTGGAAGAGATGCATGTCGGAATGATACTACCCCAATCGACCTTCTGCATCAGTGATTCTAAAAGGCTTCCTATTTCCATTTCTTCTGCTTCACAGGTATCTACAACAGAAATTTATGATAGTAATGATCATTGAAAATAACTTTAATACATTGAATAGGAGCTTTAGCCCACCATTAACTTTCAAATTTGCAGATCTCGATAAGCAACACAATTTTATATTGCTCTTACCATCAATGCTTCTTTCAAGCATTATGCATCCTTTATCGCCACGGGTTACAATAACAAATTTGATGTTAGGCAACCTGAGAAGCATAGCTGCCAATGCATTTGGAATAGAAGGCACAGTTGTCCATGCCTGCAGTTTGATAAATATGAAAGCACTATAAAATCAATAAACAACCTTGTCAACAAGGAAAATTTACATACATAGCACACAATTTTTATAAAAACTGCAGGCAATGCCTGTGAATAAAAACCAAATGCTTATGTATCAATTAGGCCGTGACAATAAAATTGCATAAATTAAAAAATAAAGTGATAGATAAAGAAGTTGCAACATGTCATTTCTCAAAACAATAAAATGAAACTCATCAATTATACAGAACAGCAAACCAAACCTTTGCATCTCGTAAAATTTCTTCTTTAATAGAAAAGACCTTAAAACTGGAAATATCATAAAATCATTATGACGAAAAAGTGAAGAGAATGGAACGACGATATCCTCCAATAAACAGAATATACATATATATATATATATATATATATAGTTGCAATGATTAATCAAGAGGTCAAATCTCCATACCCCTTGCTACCTACTACTGTTTCAGTGGGATTTGAAGAAATTGTTAGAAATATCTCAATATAGCGAGAAAATTGCTTGCCTGTGGAAATTTCTCTGAGCACACAACATAAGTCGCTAAGTTAAGAAGGTCATCCAATCCTTCTCTCTTTCTTTCAGCATCAACCAGTATGGGTATTTTTCTTTGGGTTGCCTGCACTGAAGATATAAGAAGCTGATTACTACTGACAAAATTATTGGATCAGTGGTCGTGAGCAAAACTTCTGACTTCAACTGGCAAAATTTCGGGTAGACCAAAAGCCAACCAAAACAAATGCATCATAAAACGCAAAAAGATTGTATATCCCGTTTTTGCCAGTGGCCAGCTGAAAGAATGGCTAGTGAATGAGAGAATTCCCAACATAGAAAACAAGTAATCAGCCCAATCTTCTCTTGGCAGCTGCTTAAGCAAGCAGACCGATAGCAACAGTATCTAAGAAAAAAAACTCTTCCAACGGCTAGGCATTTCCATAAAACTAATAAGTTTTATGTTTGTATATTTAGCGTGGTCATCAAAAACTAATATATGAATTCTCAAATTTAAAATAATATCGGTGATGTTGAATACAGTCCCAATATCAACATTATGATAATCAAACACGCAAATAGTCTGTAATAACATTAAATTTAGATTTTTTTTTTAACAATGAACCATCATACTCATGAATGCAGTATCAGCAAACTTCTCTCTCAAAATGTATGACCGCCGTATGCATCCCAAAATATATTTTTTTAGCAGAATAAAATATCAGTTCATATATAATATTAAACCGGAAAACATTGAGTGCTATTCATACTTATTCTACTTTTACATTTTTATTTCAGACAACGTTTATCAATTATTTGGTTGAGAATGAAGAATGCAGAATATTGATATGCTTATACTTGAAGCAGATTACATTTTGGTTGAACATGAAAAAAACCGAAGTTGAAAACAAGAGAATAAGATGTGCGGTGACACTAGCATATTTCAATTTACTGGTTTCAATTCTAGGAAAAAGGTTGGTGCAATTTAGTATCATAAAATTTGTCTGTTTAA
>NEWO01000057.1:725962-736197 GCA_003013225.1 Phalaenopsis aphrodite | reverse complement strand
CCACACCCAGTTCTTCCCTAGCTCAATATGAAACTCCATAGAAATTCCCCCTTCCTTTGAGGCTCTCTAATCACCTCCTAGACAAGCTCCAACGAACTAATTCCAGGATGTCGATCGAGCCAGCAACACAGCCCTTCCTAGAGGTTAGAGTCTAAAGGACAAAGCTTTCCAATCAAGGAATTGGCCAATATTTTTTGTTTTCAGGTAATTTTTTGCTCCCCACTTCATCTCCACTCGTCGCTTGATTCTTTTGGATTCAGAGGGAGGAGAATTCCCTGATCGATTGCTCAAATTAGGGGCAAAATCATTGACCGTTGACATTCCCTAGCTAGAGATAAAAAACAAAATTAACACCATCCATTTATGTTGCGTTAGGAATCGACGTCTTTGATTAAGCCATAGAAAAAACCATATTTCTTATAGTTTGAACTGCATGTTCAATTTATGTCGGCAAATGAGATGAAGTCTCTACAAGCATAGGGAATCACATATTTCTTATAGTTTGAAATGCATGTTCAATTTATGTCATCCAATCTATGATTGGGAAACTGAGATAAAGTCTCTACTAGCATAGGGAATCTACATAATTGTGCTGCCCAATCAGACTCAACCAGGTGCAAAGTGCGGTCCTGTTAACAACAAAAGCAATAGCTCATAGGATAAACTTAGAAAATTTAAAAAATACATGAAAATTCATAGAAACTTAAGATATCACCATAAAATCCAAAAAAAAAAATCTGAAAAAAATACTCAAAACCGCTAGCTAACATAGCACTACTTAGAAAAAATAAAATCCTTGAATTTTATAAAGAATTTTAGGATTCATCTTTAAATATTAAAATCATAAAATCAAAAATTAAATCTAAATAATGATCCTACCTTAAAATTTTCAAGGAAGCTTCCTTGAGTCCCAATTTCCATGAAGGGTATTTTCTTAAAAATTTTCAATCTTAAGTTTTGAAAACATTAAATTTCCATGATTATCTTAATATATATATATATATAGACACACACATCCATTAATCTAATTAAATAATTAATTAAGTTAAATGCGTAATTAATATAGAAATGTATAGAAAATTCATAGAAGTTAAATTAAAATCCCATTTACTGAACTTAAATCAATAAGCCTCCCTTTACTCCAACTTTAAGACAAAGGATTCCTCTAAAATTAATTAATTAATTAATTAATTTAAGTAGTTAATTGATTAATTAATCTAATTTGATTTTAGAAAAATAAATTCCAATAATATTTAGAAAAGCCTATGGAAATTATTTACTTAATTTTTAATAACATAAATCACTAAGTAATTCACTGAAATTTTAAATCAAATCAAAATGACTCCAAATTTTAATGAGAATGATATGAGGTCCCCTTTAACTCTCTGAAGAATTTTCATAATGTTTTAATTTGGATTTAATTTATAATTAATGCTAAATCACTAACATATTCAAAAATTCAAATTAAATCAAAATGATCCTAAATTTTTATGGTAAGTTCCTTGAAATTTTTAAAGGGACTCTTTTAATGCTAAATCACTAACATATTCAAAAATTCAAATTAAATCAAAATGATCCTAAATTTTTATGGGAAGTTCCTTGAAATTTTTAAAGGGGCTCTTTTTGGTTAACAAATGATCACGAGAAGTTTCTCCAATAAATTTTGAGGATTACTTTACAAATCATTTAAACTCATCATTTAAAATTAATTTAAATAATAATTAATTCGCTTGAACTCAATACTCAAGTGGGCTTCCCTAAAGGCTATTTGGGCACACAGGGCCAGCCTTTTGTAGATTTTTAGGTTAATTCATTCCAAATGAACAAAACAAAAAATTAAATTAATCAATTAAATTAAAATAGGAGATAAATTGAAATCAAGTTGAATTGAATGAGTAGATAAATCCACTTAAATCGCTTTAGTTGATTGCTTTAGGATGCCTCGTCATACCTTAGTGAGGAGTCCATCCTCATATGGCCAGGATGTTAGGAACAAGGGCACAACCTCACTAGCTCTTAATGTTCTCCAAAATATAAATTCAACTTAAACTCTAACTAAAAGCCAAAATTTTGAAACTCAACCTAAACTACTAATCACTTAAATATAAACCAACTTACATGATTAATTTAAATTAAAATTAAATGAAAATTGAACATAAAGTCCCTCCGAGACATACCACACTAGCTTCACGCACTAGAATGCTTGCTATTCCACTAAAATAAACATAAGTTACGATGATTGTGGGTGTTTGTTGTGATTTTTGTGATATTTATTTGTGCTATGATTATTGCTTTGCCAACTAGATTGGATAACATGGGCAGGGCGGTTGCTTGCTCGCTAAACTTTAATGTTAGGGTGATTATTTAGTATTATTAACCTTCATATTTTATAGGTGATCATGCTTAGTGGGGCAAAATAAATGTTTAAAATAATAACAAAAACTAACACATTTGCTTGCATGGGCTATTAGGTCATGCTTATGCCCATAAGTATGATCCAATATGATGTCTGGCTTGGCACCTTCTTGAGCCAAGTTACTTGTGATTTACATATCTGCTAGATTGTTTGTGTGCCTATAAATCCTTATTTTGGGGGCTTAAATTTGTTTTTAGAAATGTAAATGCAATTTAAATGTAAATGAAGGCATACCTTTCTATTAATCATCTTGGAAAATTCTTGGACAAAATTACTCCAACTATTTCAAGGTTCACTCGAAACTAAGAAAAACATCGGATATGGGTCACTACATTGAGGGACAAGTGCAGCATACAAATGATAGAAATCAATTTACCTTTAAAACTGTGTTGGTTGCAATTTCTTCTGCTCAAATTAAATTACACAAATATTTTAGAATTGACTCTAAATCTTAACATAAAATCAGAACCTTCAAAGCTTCCCTTGTCTTAAGCCTCAAAGATGTGATCATAACCTCCTTTGTTTGAACATGATTCAAATCCTCAAGATATATTCGCCCTTCATTTTATTCTATTATAGAGGATGTTGATGACCTTAATGCAGAGCAATCTTATAATTATGATGGCAATACTCTGAGTCTATGAACATAAATAAATAATGTTTCAAATGCTAAATGTCAGGAGCTCATCATGGTGCAAGAAACTACAAATGAGAATTTTGGAGGATTTTCAATAGCTATTAGATGCATACTTTCTCTGATGTCATCAGGTTTTCTTTGATCATTTTTTTAATTATTTCAGATTATGACTTGATAATTCCTTATAGTTGCATCATCATCAACTGGTTTCATTGAATGATTATTACATTTTATTTATATTTATTTTTTAAAATCTAGGGAGAACACAAGAATATTCAAGCACTTACTCATATTCCATATATGCCTGACATAAAATCATATATTTTTTTTATAGTTAGAATTTTACTTTTTTTATCAATCAATCAATAAAAATTTGAATGCCATGTTTCAACAAAGTTAATCATATTTCTCTAGTGGGCATGCATGTGCCTTCTATTTTTGTCACCTCCTAATATTTTTTAGCATATACTATAGAAAAATTATAGATCATAAACTTGTGTTCCAGTGCTTTCCTCCCTTTGTCTCATATCATATTGATGCAAAAGCCACACAAGACGTGGGATGAGGATCGAGAGCGAACTCCCATAAGCTGGGATTTTCGGTTTATTTGTTGGCCGGATCACATAATCCAATCGCCTAAGGCTGTGCTTCATCCCGTTCTTATTTTTTTTTATATAGCATTACTATTAAAGTTTAATTGCATTGGGATTATATATATTTTTGGGCTGGACTGGTTTAAGACACTTTTGATTTAGTTCATGCAATTAGTGACTATTTCTCTATCTTTCCCTTGTCGGAGTGTTGTATCTTTTGAATTTCTCATGTGGTGTGCCTGCAGCCCTATTAGATTGAGGTGGTGATCTCTCTCAAATGCACCAAGTCCTCCTATGCCGCCGGTTTTGCAGCTGACCTACAGTTCTCCTATTCCGGCTTGCTTTCTAGCCACCGAGAGCCACATTTCTTCATCTTCATCATCTTTTCGCCCTTATTTCTCATCCTACAGCTTACCTAACCCCTCCTTGATCACCACACACTGTCTACCCACCCAAGATCAGTGTCACAAATTAACCTCATCATTCTCATTGACGTCATGTTACATTTAGTTCATAGGCTTATAACTTACCGGAAGCATTAAGAAATTTAACATTGCACAATATCTCTGAGAGTCATGAGTAACAAAATATTAAATAAAAAATATAACATGCAATGGAAATACCATTTCTTATTAACTTACTATAGATCAAACACTAAATATTACAAGAACGATTTAATGCTGGCTTGTAACATGCCATCTAAAGATGAAATCTCTTTTATTACACTTCCATAAATGTCAACTAAATAGGATGCAAAACCACCAACATGAGATAACTTCTTGACATCCATGGACTTCGGGAGATAACTAACTTGGAAAAACGACAAGCCCATTACATGGTGGTTATTTGATACATGACATCAAATAGACGTGGGGAGATTGCTAACTTGGAAAACGACAGGCCCGTGGTTATTTGATATATTAATATGCACGCATGCTTTCAAAAATATGACATAAACAATAAGACTACCAAAGGCATCAAATATAATTTTTAATAAAACTACAATGAACTGGTATATTCCCAAATAAAAATACAAGATTATAGAAAAAATTTAAAATAAAGATTAAAGTATCTCTTAATAAATTTCTCAAGCGCAATCATTCAAAAATTTCTGTCAATGTCATGACTACTGCCTCAGAAGGAAAAATATCTCCCAAATTTGAACTGCACTAGCTATTCGAAGATCTAATCTTCTTACAAGCTTCAAAAACCCAATTGAATAACTGTTGATGTCTCATGATGCTCCCTAGAAATTTCCAGGAATGTTGTGGACATGCCTGGAAATTGCTTGGATTTACATAATTCTGTTTTAAAGGGAAAAAAAAACAAACAATTTTAAGCTTAACCAACGCATCTCAGGGCCTGGATTAGCATACATTGCACATTTGAAACATGAGTTCTCAAAAAACTTAAAGACTGCTTCCGCACTTTCCAGTATTTTAAAAGAATGTATTCGTAGCAAAGCTTTCAACAAAAAGGCATTTTGGGAACAATCATTAGGTAGAAATAAAGTTATTATTACCTCCTGAGCAACGGCTAAAGCAGTCTCATGCAATCTTCCATCTAAGTACACAAGACTAGAATTATCTAGGGCAGAACACAACTTGGAATTTGATAGATCATTTGGCATCATAGGAGGATATCCGGGTGTATGAATGCAAGTACGGGTTTTCCTGGAACATGAGAAAGAATGAGTCTACCAAATTGTTGTTTATAAATCAGAACAAAGCAAAATTTTCCGCTGTGATTTCCACATATTAAAATGAACAAAAAAAAAAGTAATTATTAGAAAGCATGTCAAACTAGGGTTCCATCTTAGATGTCCACATGGCTTAAAAACCCTTCCAAAAAGAATCACGAACTTTTAAATTTAATTAAGATCTCTCAAACCTTATATAACTTGCACCCTTATTAAGGACAAAATAAATAAGCTCTCACCGCTATAAACTGATCCACATTACTTGGGCACTAAAGATCAAATTACTCGTAAGAAATCAAAGCACCAGACAACGAAAATCTAAATCCTTCCAATTCATTCTAGTAGACTATTGAATACTTTCACTATAATTAAGAATAGGGAAAAGTTGAACAAAGAACCCCGTAGTTCCCTTCACATGTAATCAAATTTGATTTACTGGGTTTGTTGGCTGTGTAAAACCAAATAATTTACATCCTCCCGTGACGCCTCAATTTCATTTTCCTGCTAGAAGCCTACCGCTAAAAATACTAACAGGCTCTTGAGTAATTCTCCCATAATTAATTTAGGTAGCGCTCTCTCTTGAATTATAAGAGCTAAAGCATGGACTGCATTGGCGCTAATTCCCTTCAAAGCTTGCATGCTCCCAATGTGATAGAATAGAGGGATTGCTAGCTTGGTGCCCGTTGCACATGTGTCCTCCGCTATAAAATTCGTAGTATGGCACAGGGGCTGACACGGCATTGAGTAATAAGTTGCTCAATTATTTTGTCAGTTCTGCAACCTGGGCTGTGATAATCTATTAGCCTAAAAGCATCATTGAACAAAATAGCCAGAAATGAGATGATTACAAGCATTGGTTCGTTCTTCGGGTTCTTTAATGTTATTTCAACCCGAAGTAATCAAAATGGGATGAGCCTACATCCATTTGAAGGCTTATTAGATTGAAAAATGAGACTTATTGTTTTATTTACAAGTTAACCAAGAAGATTAGGGCTTAAAGTTATGCCATTTATCATACCCATATGTATGGCGTGGAAGTTGGGGTTGGTCCAACAGTGTGGTCTTTAGCCCTATGGGCAAAGTGGATCACACAACTTCATCTTGTAAGCAAGACAGCGTAAATGAAGTCTTTTAATCCCTCCATGTTGGCAAAGATGGCATGTATGATAAAGATAACGTGCTTTCAACTTTTCATGTAGCATGTATTTTAATGTGCATATTAAAGCAATAAAAAAATGTTGAAAAATTATGACATGAATCTTTTAAATTATTGTGTCAATGCATAGAGAGCAACAAGTTGTATAGCTTGGATAAAATGAAATTTGCGCAAGAGTTATTGCACCGACGACCATGTGTAGTGTTAAATAATCAAATGCTCTCATATTATAGATGGATGTGGGGCAAAAAAAAATCCATGAATCAAATATTATGAAAGAAACTTGAAATATACGTACTATCACAGTTAAATCAATATAATTAGTAAATATTGTGAATTATAGGAAGATAAACATCTTATGCATTCAAAAAACTAAAGAGATTGATAGCTTAGATTTTGAACTTTGATATTCATGTAGAAATCCTAAAAGAAATGGTGTAGAACTAATTATGGATAAAAATGAAAGATAATGTTGTAAGAATTAATATAATTGAAGATAAAATTATAGCTCAAAAGATTATTGTTGATAATATGATTCTTAATGTCATAAGTGCTAAAACTCAACAGGTATGTATGGACATATATTCAAAATAAATTTTTTGAAATGATCTAGAAGAATTAATCAAAGTACCTCTTGAAGAGAATTTTTATTTGACTTAAATGAGTATATTAGTGGAATGGTAAAAAATTTTAGAAGTATTCATGGTAGATGAGATTTTGGAGTGTTTAATAGAAAAAGGTAAAACCATATTGGATTTTGCTTCAACTAATGATTTTTCTATTGCTAGAACTTTATTTAAAAAAAATATATAAAAATATTATCACTTATAAGAATGAATTTAATAAACATAAATTGATTTTTTATGAGAAAATAGAGATCATCAAAATTGTCAAGATAGTAAGGTCATTCCAAGTTAATATTTAAATATCCAACATTGATTATTTATTTTTAATTTTAAAAAGAACGGTTGAAAGACAAAAAATATAATAAAACATTATCATAGAATTAGGAAGAGTACTTAAAAAATATAAATCAAATTATTTTTATGAGTAAATTTCAAGATCTTAAGATTCGAAATATTATGAAGAAGTTAATACCGTGTGAGATAAAATAATGAGTACTACAAAAGAAGTTGCAAATGATGTGCTTGAAGAATTAAAAGAAAAAGCTCTTATGAATAAGAATATTTGATTGTGGAATAATAATGTGCAAGAAAATGCAAAAAAAAAAATTGTTATAATGATTAGTTTAGATGTAAATGTTCGGAGAAGTATAAAATATATATAGTGGCCTGTAGAGAGTCTAAGGAAATAATTTGTGATGCTAAAAATTTTATTTTTTTAGTGATTTTTATAATATATTATAAATTAAAGAGCATGGAACATACACATATAAACTAGTAAAACAAAGATAACAGTTCAAATCTATTAATAATAAAAAATCAAAAAGTATTTTTCTTACAGTAGAATATTCAACATATGAAAATGAGATATTTTGATAAACTTTAAAATGAAGATAGTGAAAAAGTGATAAATTTTAGTGAAATTAATATTGTCAATGAAAATAAAAAAAAAATATTTTATTTCTACCATCACATTAGTTAAAAAAATTGAGAATGTTAAAAAAAAAAAATGAAGTGTAGAAAAGCGATAGGACCTGATGATATTCCAATAGAAGTGTGTAAATATTTAAAAGATTTGAGAATTTCTTGACTCACTAAGCCTTTTAATATTATTTTATTAAAAAGGTGGCTGATGAATAAAGAAAGTCTATTGTTTTTTTTTAGAATAAAGAGGATGCACAAGATCATAGAAGAATTGAGTAAATGTGTCATACATTGAAGTTATGGGAGAGAAGAGAGTAATTGAACATAAGTTATAATGTGATACAATTTTTTTTCCAAAATCAGTTTGGATTCATTATGGACAAATCTACCATGGAAGTAATATATTTATTGGGAAGTTTGATGGAGAAATACAAAGAGAGTAAGGAGGATGTACATATGATTTTTGTTGATTTAGAAAAAGCTTATGATGAGATTCTAAGAGAAGTACTTTATAGAGTTATAGAATAGAAAGATGTTGATATTGCTTATATGAAACATTAAATACATGTATACTGAAGTTATTACTAGTGTCCAAACACAAAGAAGATTGAACAAGTATTTTCCTATTTTAGTTGAATTACATCAGGATCAATTTTAAGCCCTATGGATATTATTACTAGACATTTACAGGAGAATGTACTTTGGTGTATGAATTTCGCTGATGATATCCTTCTTGCAAATAAAATTATAGAGTTCATAAAAGATTTGAACTATGGAAGTAAAAATTAGAATCTAAAGGCTTTCATTTTAGTAGATCTAAAACTGAATATATAGAATGTAATTTTAGTAATAGTGGATCTAGTGGCGGGGTTGTAGTAACAATGGGTGATCAAGTCATTAAAAAGTGTGAACGTTTTAAATATCTTGGGTCTCTTGTTCAAAGTGATGGTGATATCGATGGGGATGTTATTAGTAGAATTTAAGTTGGATGGTTGAAGTGAAAGAACGTATTGTGCCTATTGTGTGATAAGAAAATACCGCTTAGACTTAGAAAAAATAATAAGATGGTAAGATCTGCAATCATTGATGAGTTAGAACATTGGCTTGGAAAAGAGAAGCATAAAATTAAGTGTTACTGAGATGAGAATACCTGGGTGGATGAGAGGCTTTACACTTAGAAACAGAATGTGAAACGAATATATTTGTGAGATGGCTGGAGTAGCTCCAGTGGCAGACAAGATTAAAGAGAATCGTCGTAGATGGTTTGGTCACATTAATCATCGAGCATTTGATGACCTAGTTAGAGGAATAGATGTTTTACAATTGAATTACTTTAAGAAAGGTAGAGGTGGACCAAAAAAGGCTTTAGCATGTATAATATATAAATTAAACGAAAATATGACACTTAATAGGACACAATAGGACACAATGGAGAAAAATGCTTCATGTAACCCACCCCACTTGGTGGGATAAAGGCCTTTTGTTGTTGTTGTTGTATATTAAAGTAATAAATCGTCGAGAGCCGTAGAGCATATAGGAGATGGTGGGATCAAATTCGCACCTTAGGCCTATCTTATTTCAAAAGGACATTGTTTATTTTTGAAGTAGATCTTCGGATCCATACGATAGTTTGGTCTTCAAAAGGTTAGCTATATAAAAGTAAAGATGTTTCTTCTGATTTTCTCTATCAAAGTAGTGTATCGTTTGATTTCCTTCTAATAGTATGTATGTAGCCTGATTGGATCAAAATGGTGCTCTCTCTTGAATGTCAACTTACAGCAAACTGATGTTTGCAGTAGAAAAATTGTTGGTGTCCCGATTCGCTGTCCCGCGATCATTTGTGTCGGAATTCCAACTGACATTCATCCTTCAGACCCTGTGTCCCTCCTAAAACTTCCTTAACACATTTTTGTATTCCCAAACACCTTTTAAGAGCTATACGGTATCATCTAGTATTAGAGCCCGACAAATCCTAAATTTTTAGGGATTTGTTGTTCCTACACCTACCAAAAAAAATCACATAACCTAAGTCACCAACCAACTCAATACCCTAACCATTCCTACCATAATTTTTAGCCCTAAATAAAAAAAAAAATTAAAAATTCAACTTTTATAGCTCCACTAGAAATTCATCTCGAAACCTATCATCAAAGCCTGAGTATTCAACCAACCTTGAACAACAATTTT
>NEWO01000057.1:714088-725766 GCA_003013225.1 Phalaenopsis aphrodite | reverse complement strand
GCCAAATCGAGAGAATGAAGTGAATCACTTCCATCGAGAAGTTTCCAATGATGAAGAACCAATACCTAGGCAATTTGACATAGAATATCATATGAGTTCATTACGTAGCTCCCGACAGTAGAACGAGTCTTTGAGTATAAGGAAGTTTCACCTGACAAAAGAGTCAAACTAACCACTATTAAGTTAAGGAAGAATGTTTCCTTATGGTGAGGGAACCTAAAATGTGTTCAACATTGAGAAGAAAAGAGTAAGATCACCACATAGTCAAAAATGAAAAGCGAGATGCAGCGCAAATTCCTTCACATTTTCGGCAATGTATGTTTATAAAACTTACACCGCCAATGTTAGAGAGATTCTTCTGTGGAGGAGTATACAATTGAATTCGATCAACTTATGTTGAAATGTGAGTTGACGGAACCAGAGGAGCCCATAGTAGCAAGATATCTTGTAGGATTTAAATTGTCTATTAGCAATGTGGTGCAGTTGCAGTTGTATTGGTCCCAACTCAATCTACTGATCCTAACTTTAAAAGTGGAGAAACAACAATGTCACCAGTTGACCGACACACATTATAGGTAGAGTCAACTACAGGATCAGGCAACAAAGTACACCCAATGGAGCACCCAAGCCAACCTTGTCAGTGAAGAAACCCGTACAAAGTGAAGAAAAGATGAAGATCTCCAATACTCTTTAAATATGTCCGAGCAAGAAAGTGTTTCAAGTGCCATGACTTTGGGCACGACACGTCTTACTGCACAAACAAAAAGATGATATCTTTCACCGAACAAGTTGTAGTGGAGGAAGCTGTTGGTGAAAACCCAGAGAAGGTGAATGAAGAAGAGTACGAGTTAGAGATGCCAGTGATTCAAGTTGAGTCCATGAGAGATACTCAATTAGAATTAGCATTGGTTCTCATGAATGGAAGTGAGTTTGAGATAATGGGCGCTCATATAGATTTTGAGGATATAGTGACACAAACTATCATTTTGCGGGTTATAAGAGAAGCATCAACAACACTGACATTTTGTCTAAGATGGTCATGAGTTCAAATAGCCGATATAAACACAAGACAATCTCAAATAAGGAAATTTCAAGAATTTCACACGTAAAATCAAGCTTCTACCTTCTAAGCTGTCATTACTTAGAGAGGTCCAACATGCCATCAATTCAAATAAATATGAGAAAGTTTTAAGCTATTTTTAAAAAACTATAGGAAATATATTAAATGATAAGTTTAAGTTCAATTAAGCAGTGCACCCACGGATACATGACCATACAAGAGTGATGAACTGCAGTACTTAAAATCTCATTAGGCATTTTGTGGAAAAAAAAGCATCCAACAGTGGGTTCTAAGTCATTTCAGAGAAAACAAAGAAGTCTTTCCTATCCAGGGAGAGTGATGCGAATGTCGATACCGTGCTTCCACGGTATCAAGTAATCCCATGAAATGTAGGTTTATGGGAAGGTCGAGATCACGACACGCAAAAAAGCGCATAATTTGCAATTTTTCGCTTTCGCTTTATTCCTTATTTTTGTTGATTTATTTCATATTTCCTCATCACTAATTAGGGTATTTCCTAGTAGGAGAGTATTAGTATACTTATTTCTATTTTTTAGGGACTTTTGGCTATTGTTATATTCTTTGGAGATATTTTCTCGTGGTTTTCTCTATTGAAGTGTTGTATTTTTAGATTTCTTTCAGAAGGTATATTCGTAGTCTGACTGGATCAAAGTGGAGTCTCCCAGATGGTCGAAAACCTTCATCGTCCAACTTGCAGCAAACTGTTGTTCGCAGTAGGGAAAATGTTGTTATCCATTCTTTTTCATTGTCCTTCAGTCATCCGCATAGAAAATCCAACCGCCATCCATCCTTCATATCCCATATCCCTCCTATAACTTCCCCAATGCCTTTTTGTATTCTAAAACACCTTCTAGGAGCCCTCGAACGGTATCAAAGTTGCTTGTCCGTCTAGTTGCGCCAATCTGTCTAGTCTTTGCATGTGTTTGGAGGAAAGAGAAAAAGAAACAAAAGAACATGCATCAATGGTTGAAAGATAAATATGAAATGGTGCCTACAAAACATGTTTCCGAGACATGAAGCAAAACATGAACTCATGAACTAGAAAAAATAATCTGTTGAATAAACGGTTGCTAAACCTATAATAACTTGGACATCAAATCTGTAAGCCCAGAGATGGGGATAGGATTGATGTTTGAAAAGGCATGATGCAATTATTTGCAATATTTAATTTTTTGCAGCTGCATAGATTTTACAATGAGTAGTTTCTGCTATTGCATAGGTTAATATTCTGCTACTTTAAAGCTTAATGTAACTTAATGCTGCGGCATATTGATAGTTTTCTAATGCTTGAAGGACTGTTTCTTTAATTATGTTTTGCAATCAAATGAGTATTTCATCAGCATTATCTCTCATGCAGCCAAATTAGAATTTGACATGTGAAGTGGCTGGATTAATCGAAGATGCTTGTGCAGACGTCTCCCCAGGCAGGGAAGAGAGAGGTTGCTTTCTCTATAAAGAGGTTTTCGCACAGATAGTAAAACGTGCAGGATTTTTCTTCCTTCATGCAGGAAGAGAAGAATAAGGGGAGCAGATTTTGGTGTTGTTTACGCACACTATTTTTTATTCCTTTTTTCCTTTGCACAGGCAGAGAAAAGAGGGGAGAGGATTTTGATACGATTTAGGCACTTTCTTTCTTCCTTTGTGCAGGAAAAGAAGAGACGGAAATGATTTTGGTGTGATTTACGCACTTCCATCCTTCCTTCTGGCAGGCAAAGAAGAGAGTGGAGAGCATTTTTCTCCGTGACGGTGAGGAGAGAGATACGGTGACAAGGTAAGTGCATGGTAGAATTGTTCTATTAGTAAATTTTAAGAGGTATAGAAGTAAATACAAGAGTTTAGGTGTTAGATATGAAAATAAATGATTTTTTCTTACCTTCCCTTGCACAGGCAGAATAATGGGGAGAGGATTTCGGTGTGATTTATGCAATTCCTTTCAACCTTCACACAGGCAAAGAAGAGAAGAGAGCATTTTGATGCGTTATCCGTGACGAGGAGAGACATATGGTGACCAGACAAGCAAAGTGATAGAATTGTTCTATTAGAAAATTTTAAGTTGTATAGAAGTAAATAAAAGGGCTTAGGTGTATGATGTGAAAATAAATGAGTTTTGTGTGGCTCCTTTTTTTCTAACTTGCCTAAGATGATGGGTCATATTTCATCATGACAGCTTAATTGGTCTTCATCCCTTGTAATTAAAGAGATGATACGGGGGCAACTGAAATAAGAGAGAGACATCGGTATTATATTTAGTGAACTTTGGTTCGTGTTATGGGTCTATGCTAGCATAACAACTTAAATCTCAGGCAAGATGGAAGTTGAAAGTCTGAGAATAAGTGGATTGCAATGGCACTAGGAGCAGCGTAGACTAAGGGTTGTTACTAGTTCAAGTGGGAAAAGTAAGAAATCCAGAAAGGTGAAAAAGCAAACAAATAACATCTCCCAATGCTTTTGTTGATTTTCTTATGCCAAGAAGGCTCTAAGGCGCACTCTAATAGCTTCCATTGTGAAGCATGAAGCAATTTGTACAATATGAAAGGTTATGAGAAGCACATTACTGGCTGCTATGGTGGGATGCAATATGTTTTACTCCCTTAAGGTGAGAGGGAGAGAAAGTGAGCGAGAGAGCATTCTAGAGATCATAATCGTTATAGATGTGATTTATGTTTGGTCTGAACCCTAAGTGCAGGAGGTGTGCAATTGTGACCAATGTCTGGTCTGAACAGATCTAAAAGCATTTACTTTGCGATTTAGATAATATAAATTTCGATTATTTTTTATGCATTACATATTTCTCAAACTAAAAGTCAATGGCCACACTAGCAAGTTCAATCTGGAGTTGGTGAGACTGATGCTTTTGGCAATATACAAGTAAAGAGCTTCAACTAAATCCCAAGATGGTGATGGTGTGCAATTGTGACCAATGTCTGGTCTGAACAGATATAAAAGCATTTACTTTGCGATTTATATATTATAAATTTCAATTATTTTTTTATGCATTACATATTTCTCAAACTAAAAGTTAATGGCCACACTAAGCAAGTTCAATCTGGAGTTGGTGAGACTGATACTTTTGGCAATATTAAAGCAAAGAGCTTCAACTAAATCCCAAGATGGTGATCTTAATCCTTACTCTCAATCTAATCAAATAAACTGACATTGCTATAGGCTGGGAGTTAATCCACTCTTGGCTTTTCATCAAACCACATTTATTTTACATTAACATATGGCTTTCAGGGCCTTTAAAAAAATATCATGTTCAAAATGGAAAAGCATAGTATTGTTACATTCATAAAGTATAATAGTATTTTTCTCCTACAAACCCAACCTTTTATGATTAAGATAGTGTTGTTAAGATCCGTAACATAAAGAGCATCTAAAAACTCAATTAATATACATTTTCAACCAAATACTACGCAAAAAGCATACAGAATTGGCAATGTTCAAAGCATTTCTGACATTCTATCCCAATGATGGCCATGTTAATGAAAAATTTAAACGGAAGAATTTATAATCAAAACCTCTCAAATTACAAATACCAATATTTTAGATGTCACACCCATATGATGGTTGCATTTGCAGGAAATCTCAAAATTCGGGGTCTATTTTCACAATCATGTTTTCAAATTGTAAAATAGATAATGCAAAAAATATACACCCCAATAATGGCTGCATTGACATAAAATCTCAACAGAAAGAGTTCATTCTCAAATTACAAATGCAAATACTCCAAGCAAAATACCTGATCACACTCGATCAATGAAAAATTCTGAGACCAATCATTTTTCATTGACAGGTGAGTCGTCTTGATATTGGAGGAGCAAGCCCAAACCACAAAATACCATCTTTTATTAATATGGAAATAGAGTTACAACCACTCAAACTGAAAATAAGATCACTAAAACATAAAACCGACGCAAACAAACACCTCTAAGGTGTATTCCAAGGGTGGTGGTTGTCAGCTACGTCGTTCGGGATAGTTGGCAAGGATGGTGGAAGCAAGGGAGTGCTGATGGCAGTGAGAGAAGGGTGCAGAATTGCGAGGACATCAAGTATGGAGGGTTGCAGGTGGCCGGCGACAAGCGGATTGGTGGCTGGAAGGTGCTGGAAAGCAAGGGCAGTGATGGAGAAGATCCGGGACAGCAAGGTAACTGTTGTAGGGGTGCTAGTAGGATGCCGGGATGTATCTGAACTGGCTGGACAGCAGGTTGCTGCAGCAGAAACAGAGTCCACAGTGCAGGAGAGAAGCTGTTGGGGATAGACGGTGGCTAAGGGAAGCGGAGGAGACGAAAAAGGGAAGGTAAAAAGGGAGATACAGTCACCACCTCAGAGTAGAATACAACCAGTTCACCACCACCTCCTCAGATACAACCCTAGAACAGGGAAAATGATTCCACATAGGAAATTTGAAATCAACTCATAGCAAAAACTCCCTAGACTCTTAGTAAACCAGCAAACATATAGCCCTAGATGGGCGGGAAACAAGAAAAGAAAGAAGAAGAGAAAGGAAAGAGAGACACAGTCGCTACCTCGGAGTAGGATACATCCAGAGCACCACCACCTCCTCAGATACAACCCTAGAACAGAGAAAAAGATTCCACATAGGAAATCTAAAATCAACTCATAGCCAAAACTGCCTAGACTCTTAGTAAACCAGCAAACATATAGCCCTAGCTAGGCGGGAAACAAGAAAAGAAAGAAGAGGAGAAAGGAAAGAGGAAGAACGGAAACTCCTACAAAAGGAAGGGGTGGGAATACTCAGAATAGCCATTAAAATCCTTCGCTAAGGAGAAGAAGCAGAAAAGGAAGCGGGAGAGGGGCAAGGGAGGCTGCTCGCCCCGTTAGATAACTCACTTGGGCCACTCAGCTCGGGATCACCCTAGACCGACCCCCAATTGAACCAGTGGGGCCGGTCCACCACACCCACTCGCGGGGGAGTCTTCTGCACCCGCTATCGCTCGCACGGGAGCTCTCCGCACCCGCGTTACTTACATCATTCACATCCAAGCACAGGAGTGATAAAACTTGTTGATACAGCTGACGAGTGATTAACCTTGTTGATACCGCTAAGATAGGAAAAAAGTCTATGCTTAGACTAGAGGATAAGGTGGTTGAACTTTCCAATCTGGAGAGCGAGCTAAATTGATTAAGAAAAGCTCAATTGGAGGGAATACTACTATAAAAAGCACAAATTCTAATGCAAATTATTTTGGGCAAAAAATATGATAAAATATAAAAACACTAAAGTAAATTGTAATAAAATACAAAATAATTCGAGTAAAATAAACTATCTAAAGTTTACAAAAAGCCAATAACATATCAAACACATGTTTATAATCACTCTCAAAATATCTCATGCCAATAAACATAACACTAATGTTCTCCACATAAGTAGATAGGATTCGTACCAGATGATTAGCCCCACAATGACATTATTATATTGCAGTCATGACCAAACTCGTATGTTCTCTAATAGTTCAACCCTCTTGAGTTGTGAGTTATAGAGTGCTCTTGATAGGTCACAAAACTTTTTGTCAGTTAATATCGACTTAAAGTTGTTCCCTTAGGTATACATCTACTCTATATCTTCGTGATCCCTTCAGAAAATGCAACCCATGATTGCTAACTAGAAACATTTGATCAGGTTAAATTGGCTATCTTCTCTGAATAAGTAAACTAAACTCCATGAAAATCAAGGATAAAGAGATCATTACACCTTCATCATTAAGGTCTAATGATACCAATCAAAATGATACTACTATTAGCTAAAAAATTAGCATATAACTAGCCTTAGTCGAAAATTCTCGTCAACATAAGTGGTGATTAGAGGCTTGCACAAATAAAAAATCTAGAATTTTATCTTAAATTCCTCGCAAACATAAAGAACAAATCTTTAGATGGTGTCTTATCACAATTATAATCCGTCTTTTGAAAATTTGACCTAGAACCAACAAAAAAGCTCTCTCAATAGAGCCAGAGTGCAAATTGTTAGAGCCCACACTAACAAGTAATGATACCATAAAGTTGATGATCAAGATAGTGAGCTGTACAATTACAAAATTAAACATGTTTAAAATTAGACTGGAGTGACTTTTATGGTTTTCAAAATTAAAAAAAAAAGGACAAAATTGTTGCTTTGGATGAATGAATTTTATATCATCTTTCTTCTCCATGCCTTGTTGAAATCCATTTTACTATTAAAATTGGGGAGAATTCATCAATGGATCTGAGTTGGCTCTCTTATTTCAAATTTAACTTAGTAATTATTTATAATGACAAATATACATTTATCTTTCTCCTCACATAAAGCGAAAAAGCCTGGTGGATGTCAACTCATTCCAACTCTCTAGTGGATGTCCACCTATGAAGCATCGACACCGCACGACACAATACAAGGACATGAATAACTGAAAAAAATATGACAAGATACGTCATGGACACATTTTTATCTTTAATTAATTATTAATATAAAAAATATCCATTTTTTTTAATTATTTCTTATTAAAAATATCACAGCACAAATTATGCAAGAATAAAATTTAATTTCATAAATATAATTTATACTATAAATATCGTGCTTTTGAAAATTAATTTTTAAAATTAGATATAATATGTTTTAAAAGAGTTCATCCAACTTATAATCCAATTTATCTACCAAAATTTAAAAAATCCTATGATTACAAAGAGGGCATTACTAACGCTTAGCTTCGAAGAATATTGGATGCACCTTCAATGATCGATTTTGACAAATGTTAGAGAGAACTTCAACATGAAGAGAGATGAGACACTTTCAACTACGAGGTATAATTAAGGTTATAAGCATAATTATAATTTCTAATTCTCAATCCAATTTTCTTGAAATCATGTTAAGCTCGCGTTTAATGCATTGTTGTGGTGTATACCAAACGTGTTCGGGTCTGAAAAAAATTAAGATAAATATATTGCAGTTTAGAGAAGTGTAAGAGAGTGTCAGACAAGTGTCAGTGTTCGATACGTATCTGACACGAGTACAACACATTTTTAAAAGTGTCGGTACTACATAGATGTCCGCTCATTCCAACTCCCTCTACAAAAAACCTCTCACTACATGCCACCTTCAATGTAATTACTTTGAAGAAGCAACTAGATATCACTTCCTTACATGTGATTATCTTTGTACATCTGATAATACTATAAGCAAAATGTTCGGGTGCCATAAAACAAAAACTAGACTAAACTGCCAATAGCTGAATTTAGTTTTCTAGTAATGATATGGCACTAGAAAATAAAAACATTGCGGTAAGCAAAGATGAAGAAAAAAAGAGAAAGAAAATTAAATATCTCGTGTAAAAGAAAAATAGATTTATATTATTTAAAGCAACGATCATATTAAGCAAAACCCCTTTAAAAGTTAAAACACTTATATTGCAGATTGAGATAGATTAACTTTTGACCATATTTGATGCGAAGTGAGCAATATTAGCATTAACCATCACAAAACAACTTGCTACAACCATATTGAAATCTATATCCAAGCATTATATAACTTACAATAGAAGGATAGCAGCAGAAATAAATGAACCTCATATTAAATGTTCACAAGTAATAAAACTCAATAATTGACAAGCAAAAAAGAAATAGTATCTCCAACTATTCACCCACGTTATAATTTTCAATATCTAAAAAGCAGGACAAAACTAGAATTAACAAGGAAGCTTTCTTACGTTTCATTGTCAACAATTATATAGGTAAATGGTGAATTTCCCTCCGAGACCTGGAAGATATTTCTTAGGTTGAGAAATCGCCAAAAAGACAAGTGATTTACTAATAGTTTCTTCCTATGTAGCTACATAACCAAAGAAACAAAAGCCAAAAAGAAAGGACCACATAGGTAGATATCAAGTCCAAAGCCGGGAAACTGCGTCAATATCAGAAATTAGAAAAAATCTGCAAACATTATAAAGCAGTTTCACATGAACTGTTGGCAGTTTTGTTGTCATTCAAACATATGAGCAAGATTTTTTAGAGATTATTCCACAAACAAATTTATTCTAATAGAAAACTCTTGGTCATATTCTTATTAGCAGTTGCCATTCCTACCAATAACTAAACATTCAATCACATAAAATCTACACGAGATATTCTATTCCAACAATATTTACACCTTAACAAAATATAAGATAAAAAATGTCAAATCAAAGAATTCCACTGACTACATAGTATATGTAGGCAAATTATCCGATCAATATAAATCTCCACTAAAAGGTTGAGCTATGAAGGATGATCCAAGATAACTAAACAAACAGTGTACTTTCCAAGGTTCAAGTAAATCAATATCAAAACTGAATCATTATTTGATGTTATCCGATCTAAACGATGTGGTTCTTCCTCATAAGTGAAGATAGAAAGCTTAGCTCCACCGCAAGGAAAAAAATAACCATAAAGAAGTAACCATATTTGACTCGAGCAACATCAATTACTCTACATTAATGAGTTCACTCATCATTGTCATCAAGCATCTAATTCTTAATTATACTTGCCTGTTGAGGGTATATACATTAGTTGCCTTTATTCAATTCAAAACAGCATCATTCCCTAAGACACGATTCAGATAAATGAGATGGGAAAATCTAAGGCAACTAAACATGCCAAATTATTTCAAGAAATGTTGCATTATGTTAACTGATAACCCTTAGTAGGAGGGACAGCAATCCTTCTGTATGAAGCAACAACTGAACATGTGCATGCATTAAAGTCACTTTTCTCGCAAATGATTATTTTTGGTTCTATATTTTCCATATAATTGAACAGCTTTTGAAAATTTATCCTCAACTGAGTTCCTTAATCAAGTGTTTTGCTCCATAAGTAGCTTACGCAGAGAAGATGATAAAATTATAGATTCAGTAGGAGCTTGGGAGCAACATAAGAAGAATAACGATTGAAGAAAAATATAACATAAAATGCAAGTTTGAAGAATTCAATTACTACAAGTTGTTTAAAGTTGAATCATGAAAAGTAGCGGAATAAACAAAAGATCAAAAGAAAAAGGTTGTATAAGTTTTCAAACTCAATCTCAGATTCAGATTTGAATGCAGTTGTAGTCAAACTGATATTCACTTATACAAATAAATAGTTGTTGCCGTATAATCCAAGTTCAAATCAAAATAAAAAATATTGTGGCTGTATATTCCAAGTTCAAATCAAAATAAAAAATATGCTCATTACATTTATATTCTTCAATATTTTCCTCATCAAGATGCTGAAATTCATTAGTGTTCTGGACATGGGGAATACTTGTATGAGGGTTTTGGGAGGTTATACAATATTTCACTTGATGCCTATAACGGACAGTGTTTGTACCAAAGATTGATGATTTTTCTTGTAAGAATTTACGACAAATGTAAGTATTATCTTCTTCTTTTGTTCTTCCTCTATTTGATAGCACGTGGACTAAGGAGGCCAACCTCATAGAATTCAATAAATTTCATCAGCCATATTTATTGATAACTATAGTGCACCCACTGAAAAAAACACGAGTGACATACATGGTTAACCAACCCTTTTCGAAACCACGCCACATAAGCTTATTAGTAGAAACAGAATCTCCTTTACTACCAAACATTCCACCCACATAGGCTAATCCACGTGTAGCATGTCTTTGATTTCCAAAAACTATCAAAAACCAAAATTAAAATAAAACACTAGCGGGAAATACTCAATTAGAAATATTCTTATCAGTTGTCACAAGATCTATGAAAATTCATTAGTCCTAAAAACTTTGGCGCTAAAACCATACAAATTTTTACAACCAAATGGACAAAAAAAAAATTGCATCGATAATACCAATGTTCACATGCATAAATAATTTGTATCAAATCAAAACAAAGGTGTAAAATTGTAGAAATGAAGTGATACTAAAGTAACCCAAAAAAAGAACAAAAGTAAAGTATTACTATTTTTGCGGGAATTTGGAAAGAATATAACAAGAGTTCCTAAAACTAAAAATAAAATGACACAAACACAAACAAAACCTAAGAGCGAGGGCAAACGTGACTAATTCCGGCGGGATAACAAAAGTGAGGATGATCGAGAGGCTGCAGCAACACTAGGGAGGCAGCTGGGAGGAAGGTTGGCAGCAACGGATAGGTAGGGAAGGCTTCCAGCATTAAAAGGGGCTGCTGGAAGGAGGTTCGGTAGCAGAGGAACGCTGTGGATGGAGCCGCAGCAACAGGTAAGGCTACTGGGAGGGGAGTGCAGCAGTAAGGAAGGGCGTTGGGAGGAAAGCCGGCTGCAGGGAAGAATGTTGGGAATGAAGGTGGTTGCAGGGAAGACTGTGGGATGAGGTGCAGCAGCAAGGAAGGCTGCCGGGAGGATGTACTGCTGCAGGGAAGAAGGAACAAGCGGGATAGTCACCACCTCAAACGAGTTACAACCGGAGCACCAACTTGCCTTCAGATACAGCCTTACGAAAGGAAGAAACGCCCGGAGGAAGAATTTTGAAATCAGAGATAGCCAAGAACTAACCCTGAGCAAGCCAAAACAACAAATATATAATAGCTAGCAGATAGAATAGGAAGTAGGGCTCCTCCACTTGGGCAGCAAACAGAATAGGCAAGGGAGG
>NEWO01000057.1:653179-701387 GCA_003013225.1 Phalaenopsis aphrodite | reverse complement strand
ATTTGGCTCAACAACTCCACACAGAAGCGGGCATGGCCAGAGCCGCCTGACCGGATAATTTGGCTAGTAGGCTTTACCAAGTGATTTGGTCGTTAGACTTAACTATATAACAATCACGGCTATAAACTATATGTTCATCAATGAATTTGTTTATTTGAGTTATAAACCTTAGGGTATACCTAATAGGGCACAAAACCCTCTGTAAGTAAAAGTTGACTTAGATTAGTCTCCTTAAATAGATATTCACCTGAAATGTACAAAGTTTTCTTGGATAAAAAAACTCATGACTGTTGATAATGACTCTTTTATCATATTGGGTTGAATGCTTCCTCTGATTAAATAGACCAGGGTCCATGAAAACTCGGGGTGACAGAATTATGAAATCTTGATTCGGGGTGACAGAATCATGAAATCTTGATTGATTTTATCACCATTTCCCCCAACATCCGCTTTAAGCTAAGAATGATGATTTTATAATTTCAAAATTTAAATTAGTTGTTATTATATGTTAAGTATGAATAATCAGCGCCTAATAACTAGTATTAATTGATAGTGCTATTATTCGGAGATGATAATAAATCATAGGGGCTTGTGTTTCATCTGCCTTTAAAAGAATTGACATAAACTTGACGATAAACTCTCTTTATTTCTTTTCAAGGGAGGTCAGAGTGTTGAATTTTTGGAGCCCACATGACATGGGAGCTTGGTTCCACGGTATTCTGTGAAATCGAGGATCCCATTACAATTCCAAACAGGATTCTGCGATTCCACAGGATCGCGTTAAATCTCGTAATCACAGGATGATGTTTCACATGGGATACCGTCACATTTTTAGTTCAGCAAAATTTCTTACCATTTTTGTTTCTTTCATGTTTCTCTATTTTCTTTCTAATAAGGTTATTTCCTATTAGGGAACTATTTATATGTTGTTATTTTTCTGGTTTAGCTGGCTTTTGATTTTATTTTTTTTTTTGTGTAGAAAATGTATCTTTGATTCCTATACTAATAAGTGTTGTACCATTTTCCTTTTGCTAGTGATGTGTCATAGCTTGTGCAGGAACATGTGGTGAACCACCTCGACATCCGTATCACATCATTTCATGGGTCTCTTTGTTGTTTTCAGCCAGGACGGCCGACGTCGAATCTATTGTCAGACAACTGATTTCACCTCATACCCCCTTCCAAACACCATCGGACTCAAATATATTATCATTCCCTCTCAATTTTACAACCTTTTTCAGACTAAATCCCTTTCCTAAACACCTTCTAGAAGCCCTAGAACAGTGTCACCACAAGGCAAGCTTTCCAGTAAGGTATTAGTGATCATAAGTCCCTCTTTTATTCTTCAATTCTGATGATAGAAATGACTCCTTTTTGAAAATTTATATCCTTACAACATCAAAGTCAATAATGAACTCTTTGAAAGAGTCATATCTTTATTAGATTCCATTTGAAAGCATTGAGAATGATTGATCTCTTGCTATAGACTTTGCGAGATTGAATATCCTATGAAGAATCATCCACCTTACTTTATACATAAGATCTTGACCTTCACTTCATTAATTTATATTGCACCACAAACCTTCAAATACATATGTATATATATATATATATATATATTGATTAAAAGAGCATCTCGTGGCTCCTTACGCGTTAATCATAAAAAAGTAGCAAAATTTGGGGTGGGATAGTGGATCCCCATCTAGAAACAAAACAAACAAGAAGACCTAGGGGTTTCACTATCTGCATTACAACACCACGCAAAATAAAACAAAAGGTACATGCGATAACCCAAAATGTATACCAGCAAAAAGAGTATACCCAAAACGTACATGTATAACAAACCCCAAAACTAAAAAGGAATTGAGCAAATTTAAAATGGAGAAAGCTAATTTCCAGTTGACTCTACCGATTATGTGTAACTAGCATCCAAGACACCAAGTCCAACAACCATGTGAAAATCAAAGGGCATACATACATACATACATATATATATATATATATATATATATATATATATATATATATATATATATATATTAGTTAAATTCAAAAATATACAGGTACCACTTATCTCTGAAATTATAAAGTTCCATAATCTAGGCATCACCAAAAAAATCTCATTCATCCAAAACTTTAGACATTGGATCTCTTTGCCCCAAATTTACCACCTTAGATAGTTATTTCCATTCAATTAATATGCTAAATAGAAATTTTGAAACTCCCGTTAAATTTAAATTTCATTCCTCAATCCCAAGTAACCTAGCACAAAAGGGAATATGTGCAATATTTTTGTTGTCCATATAAAGAAAAACCCTAGCAACATTGTGCTCGTAGAGCAAAATAGCAATGGATATTAGAACGACTTTTATTTGAAAAATTAAGCAAAAAAAAAATAAAAACGAGAGAATACCTTGAAAAATCTTACTTATAATTGGAGAACTGTTGAGTATGTTTATCAATAAAAAACTAAATTAGAACTAACTATAAAATAATTACAATAGCTGGGCAGACCATCAGGTTTCATTATATAGCCAGGCAGCTCCCATGTATTGATGACATGGTGGCAATGGCATCACAAATCTGCAAGTTGTGGGCCCAAGTGAGCGAAGTTCATGCAAGTCTTAGAGCAGTTTCTTAGAGGCAATTAGACAGCAAGCCAGGCCAAATTTTGCTTAAAACAAGAAACTATCATCTTTATTGGGAGGAAAAATCAAGTGGTAGTAGTGAAAACCTCCTCAAAAGATTATGTGTGAATATCATAATCAAAATAAACAAAAATATAGAAGAGAATTTAGGGAAATTCATAATCAATCTTTAAAACCTATAATATCAGAAATTTTACCAACAGGTTCCAACTTCTAAGCATAGCTAAAATCATATGCAACTCCGGTAAAATATATACTGATGTCAAAGTAGCAGAAACAATGATTTTCAGAAGGCAGTTTCCCAATTTCAGTCTTGATAACAAACAAAAATAGTAAAGTAAAATCCCGAAACTTACCACAATGAAAGAAGTATCCACACCATCACCTTCAAGTTCCGTCAGAATATTTTTCCCTTGAAAATCATTAGCTATCTAATAAAAAAATCAATCAAATCATAAGGCGTTGTAAATTTGAGATTCATAACTTTAGGAAATAGAGCTTTTGAAGCAGAACAAAGTCATTTTGAAAATCATATAAGCATTATTCACAACGCCAAATCTGTGATGCAAAAGATGAATGACTAACTTTTGAGTTGAACTTTTTGAACCTCGCTGAGCAAAATAGAACAGTTCAATTCCTCAAACATCTCATGAAAAAATTATTTCGTACAAAAGTCAACTCAAAGCTACTCGTTAGCAAAGCCGTTTCATAAGTTAAAATGTGAAGGCTCTGAGACCAGCGTAAGGCTTATCCATCTAAACTATAGCTTATCATATAGCTCCAATTTCCCACATCACAGCTCCAATAATTGTATCCAGTTGAACATGTTATCTTCAATAACAAATTTATCCCAAAATCTGATTTTAGCTTCAACCATAAATTCTCCAAAAATGTAAAAAAGTATATCAAAATTCCTTCTAAAATTTATATCCCAATTTTCGCAATTCTGAAAATACATTAAAACTATTTCTTAAAAAAATTCTACACTTTGTTGCGTCATTTTAATACATCAAAGTGTATAGATAAATATCAGTATATTAACATGTACAAATTAATTTCTAGTTAAATTATTTAACATAAAAGATTAATTAAACTTACTGTTCATGGGAATTAGCCCTGTAGCTGTATTCCTAATTCACTAAGCTATGCATGCAGCAATGATTTGTAAATGAGCAGAGCTTGAGCGAGCCCAAGGCTCATTCATGTTCGACTCATTTAAATTATGTTTCGTCCCTGTTCAACTAGTGTTTGAAATAACTCGTGAATTATTTATTCGTTGTCGGCTCGATGCAAACACATTTGATCGAATTAAGCTCGTGTTCGGCTCGAATTTCAGCTTGAACTAAAATTTCAAAAATTAACTTTTTATTTTAAATATTTTCAATTGAACTGAAAATAGAATATATTTCTACTTTAAAAAAAATCACAAAATGGTGCTTAAATGAAGCTAAGAATTTGGAATTTTCTCACTTTCTTTTTTACTTTTATACAGGACAAATGATGGAGCTTCTCACAATCTCGCAATGCGGGAAAAATGTTGCAAACTTAAATGGAGAGAAAGGATGGGAAGAGCCATGCGAGTAGACTTTTATGGGCATTTATGTACTTGCCACAAAATTCTTTTGTATTTACATTGTTAACCTCCATGCTAGCAGCCAAGCGTGGAATTTTTGGGAGAAAATGGGGCATTTATATACATACCACCCAATTCTTATGTATTTACATATCTAACACCTAAATTTTATTTTTTTTTAAATCTGAGAGATATTTACATACATACCAACCCAATTCTTATGTATTTACATATCTAACATCTTTTCTTTTTACATTTATATAAACAAAACTTTTATATCATCATATTAACTTTTATATATTATTTATTTATTATTTAACTGATTTAAGTCAAAGTGAACTGAACATGATTGAACAAAAGTTTGATTGTGTTTGACTTGTTTATAAATCAAGCTCAAAAAATTTATTCGTGTTCGGCTCGTTTACTAATTGAACAAATAGAACACGAGCTACTTAGCAAACCAAACACAAACTGTTCGCCAACAACAAGCTTTTTGACACCCCTAGCAGTGAATCTTTTTTTATGGATGGCTAACATGTTTTTCACATTTAGAAGGATATCACACTAAGTTCTACAATGATTATTTATATAATTAATAATCTAATGTAATATAAAACTATGCCATTCCCTCATTTCCTCTAAATAGTAGTAACAAGCCAACATAGAGAGCTGAGTTCGGGCTGGCCCATAGCTCAAGCAAGAAAAAAAAAAGAAGAAAAGAGGATGAGAAGGAATAGGAAAGCAAGGATTTTAGGCAAGAAATCTAGTTTATTGTAATTTTTTCTGCGAAGTGAGACTCAAGTTGTATGCCTCAAGAAACAAATGAGGAGGAAATTTTTTGAAATAAAATTATTACTTTAAAATTATTTGAAATACATTGTTGTTAAGAATTGGTATAAAATAGAGATAACTTATTAATGAATGATACTACATGGAGAAAAAGATAAGAAACTACATGACCACAAAATTGAGGTGAGAAAATCAATTTCTAAAATAGGAAGCAAATTATCTTCAGGCCTAATGTTTGTTCGTTCCTAAAACTCCATTGATCTGCTATGTGCATGAAAGTGAATAATTTTTCATATTAGGCATGCTAACAAGATTTGATGTTATGACTAAAGCTACTATATTTTAGATGTTTACATGTTCAAAAAAAACTTTATAATAATTCTATATAATTTAGCTTTAAAAATTATTTAGAAATATACAATGCACTATTAAGCCCAGACACGAACTTTCGAGTTCATGTTTTACTTTCCTTGCATGTCCGGGCACACTGATTGATAACAGATGTATATCAATGCTAAAAAATTTGAAGTGCTTGAAGAAAAAAATTAAAAAAGAATAAGTTGGTGTATAATAAGTTGAAAATCAATGACAACCAGAGATAAGTAATTGAATCGAGAGGCTAGTAATAATCGCCATGTTGAATTCATTCTAAACATTACCAGTAGCTATCACAGTTGACAACTAGATGATGACCAAAAGATATGAGTGTATTAAATCCTATATAAATATATATACATATAATATCATGTTTTTAAGACCATGAACTGAAAAAAAAAAGAAAATAAATCAAATAATTTCATACAGCAATTAAGTATTATAGTGCATTAAATAATTTGGAATTTAAATTGTGCATTTTATTTCCTAACACGGTAAAACTACTAATGATGTCAGGTGAACCAATTTTGTCAGCATTCTAGAGCTTTGATGTACAATTATAGAAATATTTTACAAAAGAGATTATATAAGAAAATCAAAGACTACCTCTGATACATAAAAAGTTTTTTAAGAAATTTATTAGAATCTCTATAATCCATTTTAATGATTTCATTTATGCACAATTCAACATTAATGAGTATAATAGATCTATTATAAGATTTTGATATATAATACATATTTTGTAACAATACAGGCAGACTAATTTTTTACTCAATCTTAATTCATAAAATTAGAATGGGTGTTAGAAAAAATTTCTTGACTGGATTGTCCGCTTCTATCACTCCTCATACATGATTGAGACGGGGTCAAAATAGCGCGTGGCATAAATAAAGAGATAAGCTTGATCTTGATAATTAGCTCATTAAGTTCTTTAATTGTAAATATGAATGGCATATTAAGGAAAACTTATCTTGAATTGGTGAGGGGATAGTGTTAAGCTTTTGAAAGGAGACAACTTTTTGTATGTCATCAATCTTGTATCGAAACTTTTATATTTTAATTTGTGGATAGATTGCAGGATGAATGGGGCCTATAGTCTTTGTTGCATCATGGAGTCCATAGAAATTAGTATTCAACATATTTTCATCATGTTATGTCAATTACTATGTTTTAATTGATATCAATAAGCAAATACAAAGCTTTTAAATAAAATATATCAGAAAAAGAGCACCAACTAAGAATTTTCATGGGTTGATTTTAACTTATGTTCAATTGTGCTTTAGGTGCATATGTGATGAAGTTTAATGATTTGCATGGTCAAGTACTCAGGCAAACATATTACTTTTAGTTGAAGTCATGAATTTGAGAGATAATAAAACAGATATCTACGGTAAAGGCTAAACCTTAGAAATCAATCTAGGTTTCAAACCCAAACGAGCTGCACAAGTTAAGGCATTCCCTGTATTGCCACCACCCTCAATCTACACAAAAAAAAAAAGTAAATAAATAAAACAAAATCAAATCAAATCAAATCAAATTTCAATGTGATAATATTTTGTTTCAAATGAAGATAAATTTACATATAGTTGTAACTTAACAACAAGCATGCTAGAGATATACAAACTGCAATGAATAAAAGAAACGAATTTAAAGTTTAAAAGGAGCACATGCACAAGTGCTAAGAAAAAATGGCGAAGTTACAACTTCAGTATGAAATAAGATGAAAATAAAACCCTAAGACTAGTTCAACTCTAAAATTATTCACGCATTAATTATATTCATCACATTAACCAATACAGAGGACCATTAATGCCCCTTAGATGGAGATCATTAAGCTGTTCATTTTCAACACTAACATTTGATATTTCCGATGGATATTAGAGTGGATTGTGAGCTACTAGCTTTCACTCACAGACATTTATCTCAGGAGTAGTAATTATAATTTGTTTTGAAGTAAATTTAATGATTGTTTGGAAATCCTGTGAGAATTTCTGAAAGACTACAAAGTTGCAGTCAGCGCTCCAAAAGTCCAGAAAACATTTCTGAAAGCCTTCTAGGCCCGAGCAGCTATCAATAAACACTGCAATTCAGAAATCTGTCAAGCTGTTGTCAAATGCTAAGCCAGTCCAGCAGTGCCACAAATTCCATTCAGGGAGACACAGCCGCATGCTAAAAACGAGATGATGATTTTCTATATTCTTATGCCCACTTAATTTAATGAAAATGGGAATGTTTTCATATATTTAATTCTCTTGATTTGTACATTTAAAAAACTTCCATGTTATTATTTTCATCTTTCAGATTATTTTTCATAGTACCTATCAGGAACTTGTTTTGTTTTTATTGTTTTCAATTCTATGGCGGCTAATTGGATTGTGGGTGCCTCCTGTAAAATCTCTACCTTTACTATCTTCACTTGGAAAAAATTAAGTAATTTTTCTTCTCTTTTTTTTCAACAATGCATCACAGAAATTCTTCTCCAATTTCTAATGCCTCTCATTTGTCTTCCGCCGGTTTAGCCATAGCATTGCCTCTAACAGAAACTATTCCTCTATGACCACCTCTAACTAATAACTCATGGCAAAAATGGAGATCAAGAGAGCTTCTCCAACCTACCAGCTATTTGGCATAAATTGAACAGGTAAACCTACCTCCAATGGGCCAGCTGGGCTAAGATATTCATCAGTGAAGAGGAAAAAAAGATTTTATCTCAGTTTGATATCATTCCTCTCTAGTGATGTCATTCCTCCAGGACCCAAAATTCAGCATATGAAGTGTTCAAAACAATCTGGTAATGTAATGACTTATCAATACCATGTAAAGCGAAATTGAAAATTTTCAAATTATATGGAACAGCCAAAGATGCGGAATGCTGCAAACTTAATCAGAAAATGAAAATATTATATAAATATTTGAAATTAAAAATGCCCTCTATGACCTTTGACGGAGGGATCCCCTCGTCACCCAATTATATGTTAAAATGACACAAGTTTGGTGACAGCTTCATATCTTTCAAGGACTACATTGGAAGTGTCAAGGGAATGAAACCAAGTAACAAAAAATAAGAGATAGTAACTAAGTTGCTTGACTGACTAAATAAGAACCTTGATGAAGACTTATAATATTTAAATAAACACCCTTCATTCTATTCAAGCAATCTCCCCTAAAGTTTGCAGAGAAGAAAATCATAAGAAGATCAAGATCGGAAGTCGAGGAACATCAAACCACCCATAGGACTAAAACCGTGCTTCATAAGGTAATAATATTCTTAATGATAATTGATGCGTGCTAAAAGATATGCGGTGATAGAGTAATAGATTATCGTTTTAGCGCTGCATGAGAATTCATCACACACTCAGATAAAAGAAAACAATCAGTGGAAACACCAAAAGCTTTTACGTGGAAAACCCGAAGATGTAAAAACCACAGGTTCTGACCCAACTGAAGAGATTTACTATAAACTAGATATTACAAGTACAGTCTCTTGTCCCATATGCGGGAAAGGGTTACACAATCTTCTGATCTACAAAGTCGGAGTGTGGATGAACTTATTATAAGAAGAGAGGCGGCCGATAGTGATCAGCGATAGCTGGCAAGTGGTAGTCGGCGATGGGCAGTAACTGGCGATAGCTTCATATCTTTCAAGGACTACATTGGAAGCGTCTAAGGGAATGAAACCAAGTAACAAAAAATAAGAGATATGAGGTACCAAGTTGCTTGACTGACTAAATAAGAACCTAAAAGACTTATAATATTTAAATAAAGACCCTGAAGTTTGTAGAGAAGAAAATCATAAGAAGATCAAGACCGGAAGTCGAGGAACATCAAACCACCCATAGGGCTCAAACCGTGCTTCATAAGGTAGGAATATTCTTAACGATAACTGATACATTTTAAAAGATATGCGGCGGTGGAGTAATAGATTATCATCTTAGTGTTACATGAAAATTTATCACACACTCAGATGAAAGAAAATAATCAGTGGAAACACCAGAAGTTTTTACGTGAAAAACCCGAAGATGAAAAAAATCACGGGGTTTGGCCCAAGTGATGAGATTCACTATAAACTAGAGATTACAAGTACAGTCTCTTGTCTCACATGCGGAAAGGGTTACACGATCTTCTGATCTACAAAGTCGGAGTGTGGATGAACTTATTGTAAGAAGAGAGAGGAGGTCGATAGTGATCAGCAATAACCGGCAAGTGGTGGTCGGTGACGGGCAATGACTAGTGGTCGGAGATAGTCGATGGCGAAGTGATGCTAAAATTCAGCTCATTTTGTAAGATTTAGACTTCTTCAGACTTCAACCCCCCCCCCAACCCTCACCCTCACCCTCACCCCCGCATGAAGAGGGATGAGGCTCTATTTATAGAATCTAAGTTGCAATTAATAAAGGAATATGAACCACTTTGATCGAATGGCCCGGAGAGAGTCCCTCAATCAAACTTTATTTGATGGACATTTATGTGTCTTGACGATATCGGAATTGAACGATCTTGGGCTTATACGAGACGCTCGATTCGACTATGAGCTCGCCAAATTCAATACCCGCTAAACCTTCCAACATATGCCCAAAAAGCTTTCAAAAGTAGTTTAATGGCTTGATCGGGGATTGATTTGATTCAAATTAAACCAATTTTGGTATCATTTAGTCTGTCTCGTCGAGCCGGTCAATTTGACTATAAGTTTGCTGAAATCGGAGTTATAGATGTCTTTTCATTGAAGTTTGAATATTCTTGCTCAAAAGATTGTCTCAAGATTTGTGTTGTATATCAAAAATTTGTTAATGGCGTATCAATAACTTTACTAAAAGAAGTCTCTAGTGTGACCACTATAGTCCAAATACACAAAGGGACCATACTAAAAATTTATGGGAAGCATATCGATTGAAAACCATGAAAGTAAGGTCATCGGTTCTCAGCCATTAACAATGATTAACCAAGAGCATATCGGCATATCACAAAAATTGTTTAGCAAACTCAAACCAAATTCTGCACCACATAAAATCAACGATGGATCAATTTCACAAAAAAATATATGGTGAATTTTTTTAAATGCCAAAAAGGAAAAACCATTATGTTGAATTGCTGAATTTGGAGCTCCTTATTATATGCCTTATTATTCCACATCGCACCTCCTTGTTCGAAAAAATACACTATCACGCCTGTCAATGGGTCATTATCTTAAGTAACTGTCATTGAAACAATTAGAATCACAAGCTCGCCTGATTTAAATTGATTATCAGAGTTCCAAAAGTTACCTGCAACCTATTTTCAATCAATTAAATTATCAAGTTATTAATTTTGTTGTTAAATTCTTCTCATTGTTGGCAAAGCCAAAAAAATGTTGGACTTTACCTTTTGAATGTTGAAGAAACTTCTAAAACACAAGTGAAGCAATGCTCAATATCTTACTACAATAATATATCTTATTATAATAATGAAATTGCAATCATATTGTGGCAAGTTTGCATTGGTCATACTAGCTTCATGTATCTTATAATTTTTTTTTTTTTTTCATTCTTCACCAATAAAAATTCTAAATCACTGCAATGTAAAACTTGTCAAATGTCTAAACATACATGGAATACTTATCATAGTCATTCATAACAAGCCTCACAAGCATTTGTAGTCACTCATGGTGATATTGGTGGACCATCTCGAATGAACATTATCTCTGGTGCTAGGTCTTATGTATCTTTTTTTTATGATCATGCTAAAATCACTTGAATATTTCTAATTAAAGAAAATTCAAAATTGGTCCAATTTTTAAAAAAATTCATTCTTTGATGCGAACCTAAATGAGAACCCAAATTAATCCTTCGAGATTGATCATTGAAGAAAATATTTTTATTCTATTATTAGAGACAATCTACTGCAACAGGGAATTGCCTACCAAAATTTGTATAAACACTCAATAAAATGGGAAGTTATTCCTACCCATGCATATCACAATAATCGCATGTCATCAAGAGTTATAAAATTCAGAACTCCTTATCAAACTTTCACCAAATCCAATCCCATGAACAAACTCATCTCCACCATATCCCTTTAAATTTTTTGTTGCTATGGCACTGTGCATATTCCTCTATATCAAAGAAGCAAACTTAAGCTCAACATTATATAATAAATTTTTATTAGCTACTCATCTTACACATAAGAATATAAATGATATTCTCCAATTGTTAAAAAATGTTGCAACACGAAGGCCTTGTCTTTTAAATTAACTTTTTTAGCTTAAACTCATATTTAGAAAGAAAACTCCAACCCACTCCATGAATATGAATTTTATGAAAATATCCATTATTTTATTATTCTTGGACATGTTTTATCTAAATCTACATCTCTTTTAAACCTACTTGAGCCAATTGAATCTACTTATGAACACCGTAAAACTTCCCAAGATTACATACAATTAGCAAGGTATAGAGGAATTTTCTAGTCTAGATGATTAAAAAAACTCAACTAACGATGTAGATTAAAGCATTGCTACTAAACTAAGCTCAAGTATTACCAAAGTCCTAAATCCACTTTACAAGGTGACATGGATTGGGATGATGATTTGAACATTCTCATTGCTCACATGAAATTTTGAAATACTTAGAACAAACATCCAATATTTTATTATATTACGTGGGAAAAATTCTCTCTTAAGTTCCACATTTTCATTAAAAATCTTTCTAGCAAGGAAATTCCAAACATCATTCAATAAGTTTTAAAAATGCCTGAATTGAAAGAAGTAATTAATGAGAAAATTAGGTGGAAAAATGAGACTTCAAACTCTCACCTCTTCTAAAGGGAAAATAACATGTTAGATTCATATGAATTTTCAGCACCAACTAACACTCCAATGGATCTTAATAAATTGAGTTCAAAATTAATATAAGAGTGGATAAAGCATGGCATCAACACTTAGTAAGATAACTCATCTGCCTTTCTCACAAAAGACTTGACAGCTTTCAAGTTAGTGTAATTAATAAATACAAATAATCTCATAGAGAAACACTTTAAATAAATACAAAGGATATTAAAATATCTTTAAAATTCATGAGGAAAAAGATCTACTATTCAAAAAGGGAATAAATAGAAGTATTGAAATTGTCATTGATGTGACCTGGCAATTTGCAATTAATCTTAAACCCGCATCTGCTTATTTCTCCTTTGTAAAGAAAAGTGAATTACTTGAATAAGTTAAGGAAAAAGTATGTTGTTGTTTGAAGTAGCGTTGAAGTAAAATGGCCCCTGAAATTCACAAAGGAACGCGGCCTAATTGGCTTCTTGCAGAACTAAAAGTTTATGCTCAAGAACCAATGATGATAATCTGTGACAATCAAGCTAGAATCAATATTGTTTAAAACCATGTCCATCATGATAAGGCTAAACACCCTGCGATTGCTTACAAGAAAATTTTTTAACAAGAATTTATCAAGAATATTTACACTCCAATGTGATATCAAACTGTTAATATCCGTATCAAATTAAATAATCAATTAAAATTGACACGTATGCCCAAACTAAGAATGAATTATAGTCTCAGCTTGAGGGGAAATATGCAAATCCTGTGTGCATTTTGGAAGACTTCAAAGATACGACCAACAATACAATAATATTTTCGGAGTCTTCAAGGTGCTAGCCATCACTCAAGCAATTTTGAAATCTTTCTAGCGCTTGTCAACAACCAAATGTCCACAAATTCCTCTAGTAGTTTCCAACACCAACCTAGCCCAAAAGTATCATAGATTCCATTCAGAGATCCCATCGCATGCTTAAATCAAGAAGATCTGTATTTTCTATATTTTGATAGGCACATACTTATAATTGAAGGAAATGACAACATAAATTAAATTCCCTAAATTTATGTACTAAAAAACTTCTCTATTTATTGCTTTCATCCTTTTCACTTTGTCATAGGACAAAATAAGAATAGAGATTATTTTTTATTGTCTTCTATTTACGCCTTGCTAAAGGAGTTCTGTGTATCTCTTACAAAAGTTTTAACTTTTCTGCCTTATTTGAATAAAAACATATTTTTTTTTCTTTTTTTTCAACAAATTGCTATGTTATTGCTCAGCTCATGCTAGTTCTACAAATAATCTTGTATAATCATTTATAGCTAGGGATTTTCAGCAAAAGCTTATGTCAAGTTTCCTAGGTTATGTGATGATGCACTCCTCTTTTAAAGACTTCATAGAGGTAATGTGAGGTAAATGATTCCCTATCACAAGTTAATTCCCCGCTCTCCAACTCCGGCTTCAAAATTTGTCAGCCAAAGTTCTTGTCCCCCTCAATTCAATTACACAACACTACCCCTCTTCCCTTTCAAATGAAACAAGATGCAAATTCTGTCTCCATTTTGTAAAAGTAAGACACTTAGATATACCATGTAATACATATGTGTTCCCACAGTATGTGTATTAAATACTTAGTAGTTTTTTTATCATTTTTTTTCCAATAAGAGTTGTAATCTAATCAATCTAATTTAGTTCAAATTTGTCTTAGCTAAACTATAACGTATATGAGAAAATGCATTGCATCATTGAACATGCATCCTAACCAGCTTGTGGGAAAATAAAAAATTTTGCATCACAAATAATTAAATGCTACCTAAAAAAAGAAATATTCATCATTAGAATGGCAATTTTTTTTTTTTTTTTGAAAAACAACCATTTGCCAAATTCTGCCACTAACATATGGCCCTATAACCCACCACGCTTAGCAATAACAAGTAACAAGTATGGACTGAGATTTTGCAACTTTTAATCTCAAAAGGCCATTTTCCCAACAAAAAACAGGCAAATTTTATATAACATAAATTTGGCAGAACTGAATATATGCCAGGGTGAGCAATTGCCCAATTCCTCTGTTGAAAATTACTTTATAAGGAAATTTAATTTAATAAATTTGTCCCTCTCCTCATTAATTCAGCTAGCCCATAAAAGTATAAAAAATTATTAAATAAACCTAGGTACTGGCTAGTGGCTACACTATTTTTTCCCTCCTAGCATCCCCAACCCAATCTCACCCACACACAACATCACAGTCATGCAGAGACACACTAGTCACACCCCCACTCAGGCTCCTTTTTGGCTCCACCCGAGCCACGCGCAGCCAACATATGCCATCGAATAAGTTCTTGACAGACACAACAAACCACCACTATGTAGAAAAGAATTAAAGAGAAAGAACACCCTTTCAAATTTGCATAAGATATCTCAAGTAACTCCATTTCTAAGCATTTCCGTTAAACTTGTCTTAAACTTTCGGCTTCCTGATAAAAAACTATGCTTTAGGTTTTCATATTTGGCTTTGTAAGTCAAAAATAATATTTTAAGGCTTTTATCTTTCTACAGAGACGCACGAAAGCGCGCGTGCATACACACACACCTCCACTCATGATCCTTGTTTGCTCCACCAAGACTACAGGCAGTACCCACAGACCAAGTTTTTGAAAGACACTTCAAAGCCACCACGATGAAAACTGAATTGAAGGAACAACCCTTTTAGATTCACATAAAAAATCTTAGGTAAATCTATTCCTAAGCATTGCCATTATAATTGTCTTATATTTTTTGCTTCCAGGTCATAAACTATGCTTTAAATTTTCATATTTGTATTTTTCAGTGAAAAAAATTAAGTTTTAAGACTTCTCCTTTCCACACACATTCTAGCGTGCATACACCAATTGAGGGAGCATTTCTGCAATGAACAATGTCAAGTATTGATTGCATGGTAGAATGGATAACTGACTCAATGAGTGCCGAGTAGCTTACAATAAAAACAAAGCATTTAACTAAATACTTAACATAACTGTCACGTAACACTATCAAGAAATTCAAAATAGACTGAAAAACTTGTAATCCTAATAAAATACAGAATTTTATTTTGAAGTATGTATTATCAATTTCATTTGCATTAAAATTAACTTATTTGATAACAAGATTGACCACTCTTATAATAGAGCCAGGTTCTGCCCCTGACCATAAACATGCATATCAGTTCTCTGAGCATTCAATCAGTTAAAATGCAAGGAAATAATCTTAACAGGAGTCGTGCCTTAAGACTTGTGCTCCGGATCTTATCATCGGGTTTGGGAAATGCATCTACTGTGGCCAAGTAATCGGCTGAAAGTGCGCCACACCCCAACTGGCAGTCCAAATATAACAAAATGGGGAAAATCAAAAAAACAAAAGGCAAATCAAGCACCAAATCAATCGATGTCGGTAGAAAAGCGGATACAAAGGACAATCAACCACTACTATCTTTTCTGCAAGGGGCGGGTGGCCATCTTGAGACACCAGTGACATCTCCGCCCTGAAATTTCCATGAATGGTTCCAATTTAGGTCCATAGAAAGAGGAGAGTTAGGGAAAGGTATCAATGCCGCGTGAAGAAGTTGGGTTCGGTGGAAAAAGGGGTAGAGAGAGCAATACCTCGGAAAGAACCTAGGTTTCCTGGGAGAGAAAATACGCCGGTCTGAAGGAAACGAAGATAGGGAAGGCGAGCAGGCGACAAGATAAGTAAGCCGCATTCTTAACTTTGCACGATCGCTTCCCTTTTTTGCTTACTATGCTCATTTTGTATGAAATTAAAAAAAAAAAAAAAAATGTTATGCATCACGTATTTTAATTAAAAGCATAAACTTTTAAATCCCAATAAAAAAGGATTTACAAATCTAAGACTTAGAACATTCCCCAACACCAAAATTTTACTATTTACAAATTAAACAAGCCAAAACACTTGGTACTTGAAAGAAAACCACTCCATTACTTCTTCTAATCTCATTTATCAACACCTCGTCTTCATCTCTAGTATCTCACTTGTCTCCCGACAAGCGCTCGCCATTAACCCCGTCTTATTTCTCTTCTCTCACGATTAATTTTGTATCCCCCATTGCCCACCCATTTCGCAAGTTGTCGCACAGCAGTAAATATGAGCTCATCTGCAATTTGTCATCCACATAAAGATTTTCAAACTATTCTTTCTCTCACGTGTGTTTCGTAGACTCATAATCAGAGTTCAATTTTCATGTTTTGTTGAGTAAAACTGTGTAAGTTATATAATTTGCAGAAACTGCATCGTTATGTTTATTGTTCATATCTACACACTCCTAAAAATTAGGAAAATCATCAAAACTTAACAATAAAAAATAAAAAAAAACTAATAATCTGATGAGCGGCTAAGGAGAATTTGCCACAATCAGGAGCCGGAAGGCAGTACACCCCAAAGCAAAGGACATGATGAAAAGAATTAAACATGTTTTATATTCTCAAAAGAAATGATTATACAGAAACAATAATAGGAATAAGCAATAAATAGTAAATTTTCATTCATTTCTTAAATCAAAGTCGTAAAACTGATACACCTCAAGTAAATAAAAAAATAATTGAAAGAAACAAAAAATAACAAAAATGAAATAACTACTCAAATCCATAAAAAATATATATATAATAAGTAATGCCAGGCTGAAAAACACCAAAAGTAAATATAAAGTTGAAAATGTTGAGTTTAACAAATCAAACTCAATAAATAACAAATAATTATTATTACATAAATGACAAAAAAATATGACATGTAGTATAAATAATAAATAAAGACGATTTATTATATGCATAACAAAAGCCACAAAAATATTATCACATGATTACAATCATGAATACGAGTAACTATAATAGCTCTCAGGGCTTTTGTTGCACGAGCAAATTCAACACCTCTTTGCATGGGAGTCATTCAAAATGATTGAAATTTACAAAATGAATATCACGTGATTATGATCTTGATCGAGCCTTAATCAAGCCGAGTTTGAGTTGTTTATCGAGTGTGTTGGTTCATTTACAACCTTATATGTACGTGAGTGTTTGAAAATTAAAATAAATGGCACATGCTTAGAGTGCAAACAAATCGAGTCGAGCTTGAGTCACTCTTAGCTTGAGCTCGAACTTGATCAATTTTATCTAGTTCGAGCTCGAGCTTATGTTTACGAGTTGCGGCTTGCTTATTATAAAAAAGAGAAACTAATATTTAATTTAAGGTGGTGTTATAATAAAATGATAAATAGAATAAATAATTAGGAGAAAATTAATAATATATTATTTAATACAAAATACAAAATATTATTTTAAAAATATTTTAATAATAAATTCTTTAAGTTTAATATTTTTTGAGCATATTATATATATTAATATTTGTTTTTAAACCACGGGCCTCTTATCTGGCCGAGCCCGAGCCTGCCTCTCACCCCTACACAAGCTAGTTTTTTTAAACCACGGGTCACTTAGTTTCGATTGATCATATATCTCAAGAATATAATACTTCTATCAACAAAATTAAATCACAAATAATATCAAACTATTAAGTTAAAATTGCTTTATTTAATAAAGATTAATTATTAAACAATGAACTTGATATAATTATTATTTATTCATTTATTCATTTATTTATTTATTTATTAATTCTATTTTAGACCCCAAGTATATGAGCAAATTTTCAAATAAGAAGCTGCTGAATCCTTTATCTTCCCAGGGCCTTTTCTTTTTGGCTATCATTGTTCGCGTATTAAGGGAAAGTGCTCATCTTCCCTTCCATTTCCATCTCTAATTTGTTCTCAAGAGTACTGATATGATATATTTGATTAGTTTAGTGTAATGAGTGTTGTATTCACAGTAACTCCTACATTTAAGGCCACATTAAACAATCGATTAACTGCTTCAAATGCTGATTAAGGGCGAGTTTGGGGCGATGGTGCGGTGGCGGTGTGGCGCCACAATGCAGCTTTTCTTGTCTGGCATCAACTTTTTCAAAAAGTTGAAACTGAAAGCTATGTTTTACCACCAGATCTAGCTACCTGCTATGATTGCTAGAAAATTATGATTTGACTTTTTAAAAAATAAAACTTTTTATAATAGCCACCACAATTTTTTGAACATCGGTTTATTTTATAACAGCTTTATAGTTATTTCTTCAAATAGTTGTAGTTGTGCCCTAAACCGAATCTAAAATTCTTTACATTCTTGACGAAATTTTATTCGTGCTCCAAACCTCGGTTTCCCAAGGACATCAAAAACCACGTTAACCTAAGCAAATGTTGATTGAAAATTAAGCAAAGACTGTTAAATCATTTTGTCAAGTCTTGCTCGAATGTTGAACGGATCTTGTTTATTATGATAGAAATCTTATAAGCATTTTTAGATAAGGCATAAAGAATACTTGTATAAGATTTACTTAGGCGCGTAACTTGTTTGTATAAGTGATTAAAATTTGATCAAGATTGAAACAAGATTTGATATATATTTTAAAAAGGTTCAAAGTCTATAAAATATATTGGTTTGCTTTCATTATATCTTTAAAAATCAACTCATTTAGAGTTGCGCTCTACATGTATCGAATTAGAGGGGTTGGGTAATCTAACGCTAGTTATCTCATTAAGGTTTGAAAGCAATCACAAAATATTTTTTGTTGTTGAATTTGCAATTATCAATGTTTAACAAATATGATGTTAAAGATTAATGAAATTGTGAATCTTTGACAACTTATTAGCCATCCCTATTAGATGAACTCACTATCATATTACCCTTAATTAAAAATTTAAAATAGTCTGAATCCAAATGTTCTTCAACAACTTATACATTCAATAGTCTGAACTGGAGGGAGTGGATGTCACGACCCTCCCTCAGTTTTTGCCACAAGAAAGTGGGTGTGTCTCGATGTCAGAGGGAGAGGAGGGCTTTAATATTGTCTCCTCCATGGAGAACTTTATGGATGAATTGGTCGGGTCGGAGGAACACCAGGATGATGGGTTGTCAAAGAATGTTGCAGGTATGTCCCTACCGTGGTAGTCGTTATGCATGTTGTTGATGTGTGGCTTACGCCGCTATTAACCATGGTAATTCATTAGCTGCCCGACCAATCGTCCGTGAAAGATCTCTGGTTGGGGGGGATCATCAGGGCAGACGCAATCCCTCGAGTTCTTAGAGCAGCGGACAAGCGGTACCAGACTGTTAGCGAGGCCAATCAACTCTTTTAAGGAACTCGTCAACAATTTGGCTATTGATCCTGTGCATGAGCTATCTCCTTACCTGGATGTTGAAGTAATGGTTTTGCGAATGGAAATCATCGTTTTCTGAAGCATGCTGTATGAGGTGTTGCGCGAGTTGGAGGCACTCCGTGATATGTTTGATCTAGTGAAGTACATCCGAGAAGCTGGTCAGGTGGACCAAATTATGTTAGGAGGAGAGATGGTTCTCTAGACGTTGAGGGCACATGTCCCCTTCGAAATCTTGGGGGGTCCCTTTATAAAACACTTTGTCCGATGGTTGTAATAATGTTACTCGCAATAAAATGATTTTTTAATGATTTTTTTAAAAGACGTTTGGTATGATGCTTATCATCATGTGATGCTTCGTCTGATGTGCTCTCCTTATAAAAAGAGAAAGGATCTGCTTCTTTTCATTTTATGTGCTTTTCTTTATTTCTTTTTTCTTATGCTTTCTCTTCTCCTCTCTTCCTTCGGTTGGTTTGATCTTGTCTCTCGAGATGGCCCCCACACACCCACCTGTCTTGTCAACACTGTGAAGGGAACTGAACCTTTGTTTTTGACAAAGAACTAAGTGATAAACCTGCAACGAAGGTATGCTCTAGACGAAAGCATAGGTCTTCGGAAGTTGCCCGGATCTACTTAAACGATGGATCCACTAGGAAAAGACCCAGTCTTCTAATGAGACTAGCTCAAGTATGGCCTCTGGTTGCCCTTGTGTCAGGAGCTTTGGAACATCTTCAACACCTACAGGGTTATTCCAGCACAAGTAATTCCAAACTCCATAGCTTCAATCATGACTTTCATCATTTTCTGTAGGTAAGATAATCTCGTGTGATCGATCGAACTCATTAGATACTTATTCTTGTTCAAGCTTGACAGGGAGGGATGAGCTATATTCTCAGCGGGCAAGGAACTCCACTTAGTAGGAGTGGAGAATAAGATAAAGGTTTGGAAGAAGAAGTTCCTATCTGATTTCTATTATGGTGCTTAAGGAATCCAGACTGAGCTGTTAGGGTGTAAGGTGTCCCACCCGAGGTCTCTTCCAGGGAGCATGACCGTTGCTCTGAAGTTGTTGTCTGACTGTCTTCTCTTGGTTCTTTAATATACAACAGAGGCGACAATTACCCGTGTGTTGGTGGGTAAAGTGACGGAGGAGCAATGATACAATTTAGACATTATAGAGGAGGTCTGAGCGAAGACGATGAGTGAAATTTGGCTTCCAAGAGTCAGAAAGGGAAGTGCCACCCCGAATCATATAATCTGGTTGAAGATAAAGACCAACCCTTTCATAGCATGGCCTCGAAATACTTTGTTTTTGAGATTGTTGATAGTGTTGTTGTTCAAGACAATGTGGTCAACAAGGTCACTGCTACTTCCCGAAAAATGTGCTTCTCATTTTTTTTATGCAGAGGAAGGCAGAGAGAGAGAGAGTTGGCTTTTTAAGGGACTCTAGACAGAACTGTGGTCGCAACTCCTTCATCTTCTGTAGCCAGTGCCCCCGCCGATTTGACACAGACAACCGTTGCTTCGTCAGATTATCAGACCAAAGTTCCTTCCTTCATTTCCCTATCCGAGAGGATCAGGGCGAGCCAGGCTAACCTTTTAACCACATTTGATTCTTCGTCAGGGGATTCTTCTTCCTCCTTCGAAAGCAAGGTCCCACACTCGACGCATCAGCGAGGGAAAGACCCGGTTGAGGAAAAAGATGTCCCCCCCCCCCTCCTCCATTGGAGGGGTTCAACATATTCCCATAGAGGACCACGTCTGTTTGACTGTGTGTTGCCTAGGGAGACGAACTTGTAGTGTTCTTTTCTCGCTGGTCGTGACAACCAAACTTTTTTTTCATCTTCCTAACTGTGGGTTGCCAGGGTTTTTGCTTTGATAATGATGTTTGAAAGTGATTAGCTTCTGGCAACCTATGTAGGGCCTTCGCTCTTCCGAAAGTGTTATCTCAGTCAAAAGATGTAATAGGACGTATCTTGTATGTTTGTCGGTCAGAAGTATCATGTATACCTTAATTGGAATGAATAAAATTTCTTTTTTTTCTTTATTTTCGACATGCGTTTCTTTCCTAATACATTATTTTTGCATCTCCTCATCTGTGCTAAGGTTATTTTGTTGCTGATAAGTCAGCTGTGCTTATTCATTCACTCTTGTTCGAAGTTTTATCGGTTAAGGATACTTAGGATCTGACTGGGCAAAATTCCCCGAGTCTCAGGACCACTCCCCGTTTAATGTCCTTTTTCGGAAACTGGTCGACGTAATATTGATAGTGACATTTTAGTTTACAAATGATGCAAAAATATTGAAGATAATTATTATAAAATTTATAATAAAACATAATAATATTAAGATGCTTAATATTTACATATGTTAAATTCACATAAAAATAATCCTATAGATTTTTCATCTAATTATTCAACTATTTTTATGTTATTTTCTTACTATACTTGATTAACTTTTATTTTTTGAAAAAAAAATAGATTAATGTTTAATCATGAAATTCAATAATTTTATGGAGATTATAGAGTAAATTAATACATTAGAATATATATTGTATGAATGCAAATTTGTCCATTTAAATTATTAAGATATGTCACTTATTTTATTTAGATATAACCAGAATAATTGAGCATATTACAAACGAAATTTTGAGGTCGCACAATAATATTATACACATTTAAATATAATAAGTGTATTATTATAATCTTTATTTATCAGAGCTTGCCCTCGTCGACTCCGACGGATCCGCAGACGAAGCCCGCAACTTGTTCGACGAGATCGTCAACTTTTTCAGGCTTAAAAAGCTCGATGGCGTGGTGTCCCTCTTGCTCCAGCAACGCCACAACCCTAACCCCTCTCATCTCCAACATCCGAGCAAGCTGCCGCTGTCGATCAATGAGCGGATCCCCCACGAACCCTCGGATCAAGCACCGCGGCAATTTCTCCACACCCTCTTCCAATTTTACCGACGGGTTGCAGAATTCATGGTCCCTGCTAGCTCCCTCCGGCAGCGACAGATCCCACATCAGATCGTTCACCGGAAGCGGAACGATCTTGTCCTCCGCCAGCCTCTCCTCCGATTCGGTGCGCTTCTCCCCGCCGAAGTACGGCTGGTTCAGTATCAGTCCCTCAAGCCTCAGTGGTTCGAGATTGATGCCTGTGGCGTGGAGCGCGGCTCGGTAGGCGATGTTGCCGCCGGAGCTGCTGCCCATGAGAAAGCAGCGGGAGAAATCGGCGTGAGCGCGGAGCCAGGGGTCAGCGGCAGAGGGATTTAGAGCTTGTGTGCGGAGCCAGACGAGGGCGTCACTGGCGTCGTGGTAGGCGGCGGGGAGGCGGTGCTCGGGGGCAAGGCGGTATTCGATGGAGAGGACAAGGGCGGGTAGAGAAGCTGAGATGCGGGAGCAGGTGGCGTGGAAGGGGGCGGAGGCGGCACTGAAGAGGATGAAGCCGCCTCCGTGGAAGTAGAGGATGAGGGGGAGGGTTTGTGGGGCGGGAGGAGGGGAGGCGGGGAGGAAGAGTCGGATCCATGTGCGATGCGTGTGGTTGAGCGGGACGTCTTTGGAGAGGGCGAGAAGGGAGGGTTCCTGTACAGGGGTGGGGGCGATGGTGGGGAGTGCGGCGTGGCGGGTGAGGGAGCCGTCGGGGTTCAGGGAAATCTTGAGGAAGGAGATGGGATCCATGGGGAAGGATGGAAATTGGAAGGGGAAAGAAGCGGAGAGGAAACTGGGATGGTTGGAGGTGAGGGTTATAGTTGTGCTATTTTGGTGAGGCAGATTCAATGCGGGATGGTGGAGTTTTCCATACCAGTTGGCGCTGTGGCTTGAAGAAGGCCACGATAAGCTGCAATTGCAGTAGTTAATGCTTCACCTCACAGTTCGGTGCGCACTGTGTTATTAGAAGTGGGTGGTATGTTCCTTCTTGATAGCAACTTCTTGACATTTTATATATTTTTACTTGACGAAATGTTAAATAAATTATTGGAAAATTTATATACATAACACCTAAGATATTAGAATTTATTTGACGCATAGATTTTGCTATTTATATAATGCAGTGGTTTGAAGAATGCTTCGCTTTTCTCATACTTCATTTTTGGGGCTCCTCAAACGTATTGTGGTTATTTTGTTGCTCACAAGTTAGTTATGCTTATTTCTTCACTCTTATTTGGAGTTTGGTGAGTAAGAATATTTGTTTGATGTCCTTTTGTGGGAACTGTCGATGCATTAAAGGCTGTTTGATAGTGATGTTTCGCCTCTTTTTGAGAAATGAAACGATGTGATGTACCATCAATGTGCCGAGGACTTTTCGTTAGGCGGTCTCTTCTAGAAGCTTTTCCTCCCTATATAAAGGGAGGGTGGATTCACCGCATTCTTGCCTTTTCAACATGAGCATCAGGCTCGTGATGGTGGAGAGCTATCAGACTGCCCCTTACATGGTCGGCGGTTGAGAGCATCCTCTATTGGTGCAGCTTCTCACTTTCTTGAGGCCTGAGCATCCTTATTAAATTTTTTCTATGAGTCGGATGTCGAACCTTGACTAAGTCGCGCTAAATGCAAAAGCAGAGACCCTTCCCGTGAACAGGTAGGGTGGACTTCTAGAGGTGTGCTAAACTCTCCGCCTTAGGAGGGCAATGCGTTTGTTCGCCGTTGCTGCCGGCGGAGTGGGACTCGTTATGTCTCTTAGCGCCTCACTGCTCGGGATTCCAAGAGAAAAACATGACACCTTCGGTGGCAACAACGTTTGATTCCCACTTCGTTCCTCAACAGGGTTTCATACACTTTGAGGTGTGTTTGTAAATTTCACATTTGCACCTTAGCCTCTTAATTAGTTAGCAATGGCTCACATTAGAGGGCAATTGGGTGAAAATTATGATTAATTATTTATTGAAATGTTTAAAACATTAAGGGGTTAGTTAGGGTGGTCATCAAGTCACCTAAAGCATAGGAGAGGAAAAATTTTAAATTTTGGAAATTATTGAGGATTAAAAGGGCACCCATGATTGGATGACCAAGTGGTAGGAATAATGGTTTGGAAACATCTAATCCCCAAATTTGAGCCCTTCTCTCACAGGTTGGAGGACTTGTGTAATTATTTGGGTGACTAATTTACCACAAAAATCCTAAGAGATCCATAATGAACCATCTACCACTCAAATTATCTTGGTTTAAAATGAAAGTTCTTATGGTATGAACAACTAAATACTCTAAAATTTCCCAAGCTTTAACCTGATTAAGGGATATATCAAAAACTAAATGAAACACTAAATTTCAAAAAAAAAAAAAAAAAAAAACACCTGATACATCTTAAAAAAAAGTGAAATCCAATACTTAAAGGGTTTGGGATTTGAATATTGTGCTTAGACTCTCTTTGGTAATTTGAGAAAATTTAAATCATGACAATTTTATATGAATCATCAGGCTAGTAAATAAGTTGGACATGTTAGTGGTACGGGCAATGATGCAAAAGGTAACTAGTGTTAAATTCAGGATGGAAGAATAATACTATACTCCTGACCCGTGGATCTTGTGAGGGTGCAGGATTAACACTACTGTTTGCCAACTTTTAGTAAAAAGTTGTCCTTATTTTCCTAGGTTGCTGGTGGCACTAGCTCAACAGTGTGATTGACTTGTGGACCGTATGATTTATAAAACATATAACAATATAATAAAAATCATTTTTTTCTTATGGAATTCATATTTTAGTTGCTAAGTGAAAATCTAATTTATTTATTTGCATGATAAACTAAGAATTTTGGGTGTCGCCTTCTGATTGTACAGTTGTGAGATACCTTGATTAGGCTAAGAGCTGCCCTCCTTCGATTGTCTTGATGTCAATTTCTACCCGAGGTAGGACTTTATAAGCACAGATGCTGATGGTTGCCTATGAAAGTCCCTCGAAAAAATTTTTAGGGTCAATGGTTCTGAAACTGAGCCCATCCCTAACTCTAGAATACTTATACCCAGTTATGTTCTTTCAAATATGTATCACCTAGTTTTATACAAACATACATGCATATAGATTTCATATTTAGATTTTAACATATTTGATGGTTATAATAATTGCAATTTCATTAGAGGTGGCAGGTGCACACTAACACTCTCTTTTTTACTTTACTTGATTGTGCATGTTTTCTTTTTATTTCTCCTTTTGATATTTCATGTTTTTCAGACATGTGGGAAAAGAGACCTAGGGTAGTGAACATATGACACATGTTAAGTGTGTAAAACTTTAAATGTATAATTCTTTTCTAATAAAGGCCCATAAGATAGAGGACGTAGGACATATGTTAAGGTGAAAACCCTATAACAAAACTTATTGACTCAACAATAAATAATAATAACCAAATAATCATCAACCTAAATATACCCTCTAAAATCAAAACAACAAAACAAAGGACCCAGAATAGGCCATCCGAGGCACGGTTTTCTCTCCACCATCCCCCTTTCATAGAACGAGGCAATGATGTGATCGAGCAGTGGACAACATTCTGGTAACTATCAGGATAAAACATGAAGCAATGGATGATCCTCAACTAAAGTTTTCATAGTTTTAAATAACATAAACCTTTATGACTTCAAGGTTGTTCGTCTAACATAAAGTAAATCCTCACTTTATCTCTTAGACCTTCATATGATTGTGTGTTGTGCGATATAAGCCCTAACTCTTTTTAGGATCTCGAGGTTGTTTGTTCGGTACGAAGTAAAACATCAAATCCTCTTAAGTTATTTGCATGATAGTATAACATATGAATTTAAGCCCTAAATTTAAATAAAATGACAGGAGTAAGACATTAAATAACATCATTTCAAAAAATATAAAGCTAAATAATATGATAGTTCGGGAAGTCATTGATGTTCTCCTCAGAATCGGTGACATCCCCAACCTTTCGCTCATTTGATTTCCAAAATAATTGTTCCTATATGAGTCATTTCCACTTGATTTTCCTCTGACCAATTGTGAAAAGTGAACTTTAAATTTTTGAAGACGAAACCTCAAATTTTAATCGAGAGTTTTCTTAAGTAACTTAGGTTGCTTAAGATGTAATTAACTATAGAGATTTGTGCCTATAGGAGAATTAGTAACCCAGATAATCTAAACACTACCTAATTTTTATATTAGTTATGTGAATGATTCGTTGAAAATTTGGCAGTCCAACTAAATATCATTAATTTCTTAGTTTGAATAGTTGAGCCTATTATCAAATGATATTCTTTCGAGATAGAGTATTACTTGTAATCTCGCACTCGATTATTTAAACTATTAAATACAAGAGATTTGTTTGGTCTCAATTTTTTCCAAAATCAAAATCAAAATTATATACATATTAATTAAAAAATGATATGATAAAAACTGACGTATCAGGGTGCAGCTTCGACGAGCTATGACCAAATAAAAAATGATACATATTAAATAAAAAATGTTTGGATGATTCACGTCTCACTTTCTGCGAGTCTTGTTGCTACCGTGCAGGGAACCATCTCTGGAGCTTGAACCTATCCCGGGCTTGGAGACACGACTTAATGCTTGAACTTGGATCGTCGGTTGATTGCTTACCTCAGAAGGAGGCCCTCTCCTCTTGATCGTTCGTTCTCTTTGATATTTATGCTGGTATTTTTGGTATATACACTAAATCTTGGTGTTATCCAGATTTAACAAATCCAAATTTAAATAATTTACTAAGTTTATTAAAAAGCACCCCAAAGTTCCAAAAAGAAGCACGAGAATTTTAAATGTTTTCCCAATTTTTTTTTAAAAAATTTAATTTTTTGTGTTTTTTTTTATTGTATAACAAAAATATCTCCGACTTAATCTCTTAGAGGGACAACTCGTTGTTGGGACACCCATTGTCGGGATGACCTACACTGTGGATGACCATTAGCCTGGATGACCCGCAACCTACATGTAAAATATCAAACTTATCCTTATAAAATCCATTAAAGCGTGAACAAACATATAACTTCACATATTGTACCATATTCTCTATAAATATGAGATCATTTTATGAATAAAATATGTATGAGAATAGCAGGAAGACAACAATTATCCTATATTAATGTTCATTTATTATGTACTCTTCTTTTTGTCCATCTCTTTCTAACTCTATGTTCTTTCTTACGGTTTATTCTTTGAGTGTGATTCATAGATAGATCAGAATTCAAGACCCATTCTAAAGAAATAAAGCTAATTTTGTCCCTATCAACCCTAGTGATCCACTATGATAATGCATGTTCCGTGTGAATCTTGTCTTTCACTAATCTTGCCAATAAATAATTGGAAGGTTTAATTACTAATTATTATCGTATTAAAAAATAAAACATATTAACCTAGATACAATCGACATATATATTATCATAAGGACAATTAGCACATGGTCCCAAGAAACAATTTTTTTTTGCTCGTTTCTCCGCGTTAAATATCAAAATTTTGTTCTTCAACCAGAGCCTAATTTGGCGTGGCGTCTAAACCCTTAAATCCAAAGTAACTGTAATTATTTAGTTTCTTCGTTTTCTTATACATATTCATTTATTTATTTATTGGGAAAGGTTAGCCCATAGATTTAGCGTTGTGTAATTCGAACCGGTGACCTCATGGTGGGAAACTATAATCTCAACCACTATGTTGCCAGTAAGTGCAATTATTCATGGCATATTGGTTGAAAGTATAATCTCCCACTGCAAGCACACGAGTTCAAATCAAACATATTATCATTTGGGCTCACCTTTCCCTGAAAAAAAAAAAAATCATCCTATATAGTTTCACATCTAAATTAGAAAATAAAATGTCTCTTTATATTTTGTACTTATTTGTTTATACTTATTTAGAAACTTTGTAAGAAATCATAAAGGAAAAAGGCTGTGTTGGGATAGTCGTGTAGTGCTGCATCGTAGTATTATTTAGTATTCGTTAAAATTACATATTTTTGTACAATTTGACTTGACTAATTATGATGATTTCTAGAAAACACAATCTAATTTATTTTTTTAAAAATACTATAATAGCTAATACAGCTTTTTTGAATATCAATTTTTAGTCTGTAAATACTTAACTACTCCTTCAAATAATTACAGTTACCAAATTGATCCTAAATAACCATGGCATTTTATCATCAAAAAATCAAAATTTTAAAAAATATGTTTTTTTTTTCTTCTTACGGCATCATAAGTGTTCTTGATGGGACAAGTGGTCTCCATGCCTCCGACCCACGTTTAAAATATGCCTTTAAATACTAAAGTTTATAAAATGTACCTTATCCTTCTGTTAAATTTGTGCCATATGAGAAAAAGGTTCAACTTTTTTATTAGTTGTGTGGGATGCTGCCAAAGTAAGTACTGTTAGCTTGTGAGAAGTGGTGGTGGAAGATGCAATAGATTTTTACAGTCACTTTTCCAATCACTTTAGTTCGACATGTACTATATAAATATGTATAATATTTAAATTATTAATATTACATCAAAAAAAATTACTGTCACTTTTTTTTTAAAGGTTAAGGGCCCATTTTGGGGCAATTTATGATTGTGGGGGTGTTTTTAAAAACGTTGCAGTACGATTGGATCGATTGTTTTGTCCGTTTTTCTGAAAATACGGTTTCATTTTTACACTAAATGCAGACCACGGGTCGAACCCTGTGATAGATCCGTGGGTCGCGTTTTAGAATAAATAGCATATTCTGAAACACACAAGCTACCCAAAACGCAACCATAAGTGTTGGATTCATAAACATAAGGGAATTGTATAGCTTGAAGGTACTTCCTTGTAATAAATGCATAGTATTATAATATGTCATATATGATATCAATTATAGATCCCTTAATGCATTGCCAATTAAGTTATAAGTTGACCTCTGGTTATACGGCACTACAATAGATATCTTTTAAAACAAATGTAATAACTAATAACATATAAATTTAAGAGGCTTCATTTTTTGACAGTCAATTTCGTCTCTGTAGCTCTGCTTCGAAGGAGAAATATTGTGTTGGAGCATGTATCATGTAAATTCTAATAATACAGCGCTATTTGTAAAATAATGAGACCAGATTTTTATATATTAAAAAAATAAATACTAACAATTTTTTCACATGAACCAAGCCGAAAACTGTCTGATGACGGTGATATTTTGGTGGTATTATTGTTGTATTCTAGTGATATTCTTATGTTGTTCGGATTGTATTTTTATGATATCATTGTGGTAATTTGTTGATATCATCATATTATCATAATACCACTAGAATATCATCAAAATATCATTAGAATACCATCGGGATACCAAAGGACAGTCTTTGGGCCGGGTCGCTTGAAAGAATAGCTTTTTTTCAAATTTTTTATTCGCAAAATTTTTGTCCAACCTCTCTACAAATTTTCATTTATTATGTACTCTTCTTTTTGTCCGTCTCTTTCGAACTCTCTCTTGTTTCTTACTATCTATTTTTTTTAATTTGATTCAGAGATAGATCAAAATTCAACACACATCTTAAAAAATAAAGCTGATTCTATCCTATCAGACCCAATGATCCACAATGATAATCCATGTTCCATGTGAATCTTATCTTTCACTAATCATGCCAATAAATCATTGGAAGATTTAACTGCCAATTATTATCATATTAAAAAAATAAAACATAGTACCCTACATAAAATCTATATATATATATATATATATATATATATATATATATATATATATATATATATATATATATATATATATATATATATAATCATAAGGACAATTAGCACGTGGTCTCGTTTCTCCGCATTAAATATCAAAATTTAATTCTTCAACAGGAGCCTAATTTGGGTGGCATCTATAGCCTCTTAAATGCAGGGTAACTTTGATTATTTGATTTTTTCATTTTCTTATACAAATTATTTATTTAGTGGTAAAGGTTAGTCCATAGGTTAATATGTGTAATTTGAACCGGTGACCTCACGGTGAGAAGTTACAACCTCGGCCACTATGTTGTGGGTAAGCGCAGTTATTCATGATATAGTGGTTGAGGAAAAATTTTTCTTTATGTTTACTATACTCAGAGCAGCGTACGGTGAACTAATTAAAATCATTACTACCCTAAAGTGTATGCTAATGGGCCTCACATTTAATTTTTTTTTAATTTTAAAAACGTGATTGGAGCCCGTAGCTCCGTACGTATCTTTTTCTCGTGGTTAAGAGTATAATCTTTCACTGTAAGCACACGAGTTCGAATCACGCGTATTACCTTTTCTGCTTACCTTTTCCGAAAAAAAGCAAAAAAAAATGTCTTATATAGTTTTCCATCTGAATTTGAAAATAAGACATCTCTTTACATTTTGTAGTTATTTATTCATACTCATTTAGAACACTACGAAATCATAAAACATAAAGTGTGTTTGGGATAGTCGTGTGGTGTCGCACCGTATTATACTGTAAAACAACATGTTATCTATTTTTAGTATAAAATTAAATTTTATAACTTGATTTGACACTAGATGATTTCTAGATAACAAGACTCTAATTTATTTTTTAAAAAAAATTATAATAGCCAATACAATTTCTTTGAATATCAGTTTAGGGTCCGTTCGGGGCAGCTTGTGCGTTTCAGGATAAGCTGCTTATCCTGAAACGCGACCATCTGGCAGGCCGCAGGAGTTGACCCGCGGCCTACGTTTTGTGTAAAAACTCAAACTTAGTTTCAGATAAGCTAGTGAAACGCGCGAACCAAACGGTACATCGGCGTTTTGAAAACACCTCTCGCACTTATAAGCTGTCTCAAACCGCCCTCAGTCCGCAACTACTTGGCTTTAAACAATAACAATTACCTAAACTTACCCTAAATAATCATGGCATTTTATCATGCAAAAGTGCCAAATGAGAGGAATCAAAATATTAAAATATTTTTTCTTACACTCGTCATAATTGTTCATGATGGGACAAATATATCTCCATGCTTCGGACCCACGTTTAACATGTGTCTTTAAATTTTAAAGTTCATAAAATGAATCTTATCCTTCTATTAAATTATGTGTTGTCAGAAAAAAAACGTTAATTTTATTATTTGTTGTGTGGGATGTTGGCCAAAGTACTATTGTGGGAAAATATTATATTATGACTCTTAATGTAAAGCTACGTTCGGAATCCGTTCATATGAGGATTCGTGGAGGTGATCAAAAAAATAAAAAAAATTGTTTTAGTACGGGGGAATGTTTCTCTCGTGTTATTCTGTTTTATTCAGGTATTATTGTGATAATAGTCAAGTGTTATTGTGTTATGAGAATATTCCAGATATTATAATAATCAATAACACATTAATACCACCACAATAACACCCGAATAACACAGAATAACACAGAAGGAATATTCTCTTGTGCTACCGAGGCGGATCATAAGAAAACCTGCGCGTTTTCTTAAAGCCACATATCGACATATAAGTGGACTCCAAACGTAGTTTTACGTTACGAGTCTCCTGATGTAATATTTTTCCGTAAGAAGTGGTGGAAGATGCAATATATTTTTACAGTTGCTTTTCTAATATAAAATATTTAGAGGATCCAAACACTTTGGTCCCACACGTACGATATAATTTTTGTGTATTTATATATATAAACCTTATATAAATAATGTGTAATACTCAAATTTTAATATTACATAAAAAATATTACCGTCACTTTCTTCATCAAAGGTTAAGTTTTAGATTTATAAATATATGGGCAGGTACTCCCTTGTAATAAATGCATGGTATTATAATATGTCATTTATGTTATGCATTATAGATCCATTGATGCATTGCCGATTAAGTTATACGTTGACCTCTGATTATACGGCACTACAATAAATATCTTTTAAAACACATGTAATAGTATACTGATTTAAGACTTTAGGCTTTGTTCACTGTGCCGTTTGGCAGATGCAGTGAAGTGTAAATTGGGAGAAAATATTGTGTTCGGAGTATGTATCATGAGAACTCTAATAATATAATGTTATTTGTAAAGTTATGGGACCGGATTTTTGTAAATTAAAAAGATTTATGAAAAAAACTATCTTTTCAAGTGACCTGGCCCAAAGACCGCCAGGTGGCTTTCTGGTTAGATTATGATTATATTGTAGTGGTATTCTAGTGGTATTCTCGTGGTATTCTAATGATATTTCGATGATATTTTTTGTGGTATTATTATGATATTATAGTGATATTTGGTGATATTTTTGTGACATTCTGGTTGTATTCTAGGATATTTAAGTGGTATTTGTGTGGTATTCTGGTGATATTTTAACGGTATTATCGTAGTATTATAGTGATATTATTGTGATATTTTGTTGGTATTTTCGTGATATTTTTTAGGCATTCATGCAATATTCTTATGACATTTTCGTGGCATTATGATTGTATTTTGGCGATATTTTGGTGATATTTATTTAATTTTCTAGTATACCAGTAGAATACCACTATATTACAACAAGAATAACACCAGAATATAATTATAATACGACCAAACCACCATAATGCCATCATAATATCACAATAATATCAATATAATATCATCATAATATCATCATAATACCACAATAATATCAATATAATATCATCATAATATCATCATAATACCACGGCAATCCAACCATAACATCATCAGAATATCACAAAAGCACCACCAAAATACCACCTGAATATTATCAGAATACCACAATAATCTCACAAGAATATCACCATAATACTATCGGGAGGTCTTTTGACCACCTTCATAATACCGTCATAATATCACTAGAATATCATCATAATAACACTAACATACCACAAGAATACCACTAAAATATTACTATAATTCACAAGAATACCACCATAATATCATCAGAATACCACCGGAATACTATAGGATGGTCTTCAGGCAGGGTCACGTAAAAAATAGGCTTTTTCATTTTTTTTTTACTTTGCAAAAATTCGATCCCACTATTTTACAAATGTTGTTGTATTATTAGAGTTCTCATGGTATGTACCCCGAACGTAATATTTTCTCATTTTGAAGGGTCATTGAGTGTTTTCCTACCGCAACTGAGTTTCTCCTTCATTCTGAACATGAACCGGTGCCCGGTTTAAGATGAAGTTTTTTTAGATAGAGCTTTTAAATAAACTTTACGGAACTATAAAGCCCTGTCAAATGAGGCCTTAATTATTGATTAATTAATAGGCACTTTTACGTGAATCTTGCTCTTTTCTCTATTAAATCACTTTATGTTTATGAATGAAAAATATTTGCTTATTTTCATTGAAAATGCCTATTAAATTAATAATTTATTTAATTAAAATCTCTTTTTTTTAATATGCTTGGGTCCGTCGTTAGGCTTGATACGCCTCAATGAATTTTTATCATTCGGTACAGATCTTAAGGCGTGGCAGAAATCTAAAAGTAATTTTTTGAACAAAAGATATTCAAACTCAAATTAAAAAGCATTCACGATTCCGATTTCAACGAACTTACATTCAAACAGAGAAGTTCAAAGAGACGAACACAATGACACCAAAATTAGTCTGATCTGAGTCAAATCAAACCCATATCAAACTGTTAAGCCATTTTTAGAGTCAAATCAAGGCCATTGAGACCGGAGTTAAAAGGTGCACGAACTGTGATAATATTTGTAAACCACAAAAGTTTCTCCCATACTCTAAAAAATTGCTTAACAGCTCGATGATATGGGTTTGATTTAACTCCAATTGGATCAATTCGTCTCATCTAACCGGTCAATTTGAATGTGACTTTATTGAAATCAAAGTTATATGCAGTTTTTAATTTGAGTTCGAACATTTTATTTCATTCTATTTATAATTTTAAACAAATTAATTTCAACACGATCAATTTTTTTAAATTCAATGTCTAATTTGAGCTAGAATAGGTATTAGCCAAGGAGCCCGAGCAGGACCAACATCCTGCCCATTTCAATTTTTTTCAGTTAAACCCCTAACCTTAATCAAATTTTGATTAAAATTGTCTAACTATATTTCTATATATATATATATATATATATAACATGTATTTATACATTTATAATTTAAAGTTTAATATTTACATTTATAATATTTTAATATGATAAATTTATGTATAAAAATATATATTTATTCTTTAATAAAATAGTAATATATATCATATTTGGACCAATAAGGCGCAGATTTATTTTCTAAGAAAGCCTGGGTTTAATGCGTCATCGTACGCACCGTTATTACCGCCAATCACATCAAATCAGCCAATTGGAGCCCACTATCTTAAATTCTTGCCTGTAGAATTTAATCCTCTTTGTGTTAGATATGTAAATACATAAGAAGTGTGTGGTATATATATATATATATATATATAATTTCTCTTCCTTGAAGCATGTTAGGGCTCAGTTTGGTCAAAAGAAACTACTGTTAAAGATATTATGGTGGCCATTATAATTTTTTTTGAAAAATTGGACCGTAACTTTCTAGCTGACACCACATTTAAGTAATACCGGTGGCAAAACAAAACTTTAAGTTGCAATATTTTGAATTAAAATAGTACAAAACATTTGAATTATAGAAGATTTAAAAAATATTGATATTTGGTCCAAAGCAAAAAGAAGGTGTAACAAAATTTAACTTGCAAACTCAACCAATAGGCCATTTGAGACTTTCTCGTGTGTCACTGTCCTAGCGGGACCACTACTTCCAAGTACCATCCAGTCGGCCTTCAATTGTTAGCATACCAACAACCAACATTCGATGCCTTTGTCAATTGGCTTTAAAATTGACGTCCTAAAATTTTTTTTAATCTTACTCAAATCTTGTAGCATTTTGAACAATAGTCGTTGTAGATTGAACTTCAATATCATTCATGGCTCAGTTTTTTGACAAGCTTATAGTCAAATTGATTCTCTCGACGAGCTAAGCCCAATTAAATCAAAATTGATTTGAATCCGATCAACTTCACATCAACCGATTTAAACACACTTAAAGGTTTTAGATGAACAATTGAATAGCCAAATGAATTCCGATTTTGATAAATTTATAGTTAAATCAAACATCTCGTTGAGCTGAATCTCATGTCTTCCAGACTAGCGTCATTTGGTCGCCGCCACTAAAGACAATTACAACAGATTTTCTGTCATACAACCCCTACTGTCTGGTTTTCCTCACAATGTCTGGGTTTTCAGGTTTTCCAAATAAAACTTTTATGTCAATTTTTTTTTGTCTCTATGTGTGATGAATCTTCGTACAACACTAAAATATTAATATATTATTTTACCGTTGCGTATTTATGAGAATTATTTTAGTCATTGCCAAGGAAAAAAAAAATCCCCACATTTATTTTAACACATAATCTAATAACTCAAAATAAAAATTGTCGGCATGCTTGAAAATTGAATATAAAACAAATGCCATCTGAGTCACAAGCGCACAGTTTCTATCATCAAATAGACAATCGAAGCATTTCTTTTCGCCACATTTATGGCCATGTACAGACGACTCTTGCCGTGCTACGTCGAGTCATAATCCACCTTTAAACACACGTCAAGTTTGAAAGTGATTGTGCCACAGCTAAAAGGCCAAAGACTTCCGTTTGCTTTTTGGCTTGAGATTTTAAATCTTAAAGTTTCATAAAGTTGCCATCGTCACAGACCTCATTGTTGGATTTTTTAAACAAGGCCGTGATTTTAGAGCATATTAGTGAGGTTTAGTTCATCTTGTTTGTTTTTGTCAACCAACATCCTTTTCAGATGATCTCAGCTCACCGAATTGGGAGAATATTAAATTAAAAATTTTGCCCTAAAGATGTTTATGTGTATGATTATAAATTATTAGTCCGCAATAATGAAGGTTGGCCACAAAGAATATAGTATGTGGCTGCAATAATGTCAGATGGCCAAAAGATTGTTGGAGGTGGATATAAAAGTGTCAGTTGACCACAAAAGTCATAATTAGAAATTATAATGACGTCAGTCGGCCACATAAGCCGTAGTTGATGACTGCGATATTGTTAGTTGACCACAAAGATCGTAGTTAGTGATTGCAATAGAGTTAGTTGGTCATAGATATAATAGTGAGAAGTTACAAAATCAGTTAGCCACACAAGCCGTAGTTGATATCTGCAATAGTTGTTAGCTATGTTGGTCATAGCTAGTCAAATATGTTGTAGTTGGTAGGTGCAACAGTAGTTATCTACATAAACTGTAATTGATAGTTATAGTAACAGTTAGCTATGTAGGTCATTGTTAGTCACTAGACTGTGGTTGATAACTACAATAGCAGTTAGCTACAAAGACAGTAATAAGTCGCATAGGTTGTAGTTGGTGCTACACTAGTTGATGAATGCAACACTGTTCTCGGGTTTACTATTTGACACCAAAGACATCAATTGTTGGTCTAAAATATAACGAGAAAATTTTAGAAGCCGACAAAAGTCATCCCATTCTGAATATGATAATCGTAAGCAATTGTCGCCATAAGTTATTGCAAAATCTTCAATACAACATTATTTGTTACATGGAATTCAAGATGTTTTGTTAAGCCACATTCATGATACTTAGTTACACTAAATTCAGGAATATTTTTAAAGAAACAAATTTCATTAATGTTGGTGAGCAAGGGACGGTGTTCAACGGTGGCCGGTTGGTGGTGGTTGAAGGTGACCGGGGACGGTGGTTGATGGCTTTGATAATTACCAAGGTCAGAAGTTATCGACGAGTCTTCAATCTAGAACAATATTGAAATTTGACTCATTTTTATCTCCCCTCATGTGAAGAGAGGGAGTCTATCATAACCTAGGGGGAGTGACATTTTGATCATTTGATGAATCACTCCCATAATGATCTGATCGGACGCCCCATCCTAAATCCCCTTGATCATAAGAAATTTTTCAATGATTTAACAACCTTAATGACCTCAAAATTAAGATGGCTTAGACTTTTAAAATCTCTCTCGTCGAGACACTCAATTTAAGTATAATTATGTCAAAATTGGATTTTATATGACCGCTCAATTGATGATCCAAAACTTCCAAATGAGCTTTAATGGCTTGATCTGGATTTGATTGGACTCGGAGCAAATCAACTTTGATATTATCTTGTCGAGATGGTCAACTTGATTATAAATTTGTTAAAAACAGGCCTCCAATTGAATTGTAAATATTCGTTACTTAAAAAATACATCATGAATCGTGCTAGATGATGAAAAATTGTTGACAACGCATCAAATCTAATAGACTAGAAAGCCAATATAAATCTATCTAAGAAAATAAATTGAGTGACGATATCATCACTAAATGTTTCATAATTCATTTCAAAATTCATATATAATTGATTATTTATGCGTTATATTTGCTTTAGAAAAATTTGAGAGCCTATTTTTCCTTACTTTTGATCATAACTCGTGTGAAGTGATTCGGCATGCATGACTTAGAACCCCCAAACTGTTGAATAAATTATTGGGGTTGAATATTACGATTAATGGAGAAATTATTTACTCCTTTTAAAATAAAATAAAAGAAACATCATATTTAACCTCTTGTATGCACTAAAATTGTCAACACAAATTATAAAGACATCAGATGGCTAAGGATGATTGCTCAACAATCAAAACATTGAAGTTCAAAAAGCTTGATTTGAACTAGTCATCTGATGATCAAGAACCCGATCGAGGCAACCGATATTTAGTACTGATGGCTCCAACCGACATACTTCTTTATGACTCCAACTATCAAAGCTTCCTGAAAGGCCGACCGATCGTGACTAGTTGACCGATCTACCTCCATAGAAGCAATCATCACGTAGCCGATCGCTTCGGTTGACTGAGCCGAAGCAAGCCGGTCCGTCAATCATCGTCGTACCACATTCTAATTATAATATAAATCTGAAATTAATTAGCACTTTAATTGTATTAAAGACGGTTTCCATAACCATCCTCCCTTTCCATAGGTATATAAGTGGGCTCCTATAAATAGAGAGCTTAACCGTGAATAAAATGACTTCTTACCCCGACTTTCCTCCATAGAATTCTATTGGCACTGCTCTCTCTCTCCCCATTAGTTCTCCTTCGCTTAGGTCTAACTCTCAGAGTGTGTGTTCGCGAAAGACAATCTTGGATTCAACACTTTAAAAGTGTTGTGGTGACTATAAACATGCCACATACGAGAAGCAGAGCAAATTATGACGGTGAATCTCGCAGAGAGGCGTGCCATCCATGGAATCCAATTGAGAGACAATACATCAAGACATACAGAAGGAGTCCCCGACGTTGGGAGCTCAAATAATGGGCCAATTCGAGGCTCTCCTGGCGACCATGACTCTTCAGAACGTCCAACCACTACCCCTGGAGGGAGAGTCTCGGGGAACTCGCCCCCAAAGAGCTCCCCTTGACAATCCACCAACGCCCAATAGTCGGTCGATTGTCAACCAACCAAAGGGCCAGGGGATTCCCAACTGGCAAACAACTCAACATCTAAGCCACCAGTTCAACATCGGGCCAATTGAGTGAGAGTGCTCGCTCGGCCAGGTGAAGGCAACACTTTCTTCAGTAGAATCCTGGAAACTGTACCCCTAATGAAGCCGAGAATTCCTCATTTTGAGTGACTAGCTGAACATCTAGCTTCTTTTAAGTCATCAGTTAGAGTACTACAGATCGATGATGTCATGAAGTGCTAGGTTTTTATGACCATGCTTATGTGGTTTAAAAGCGTGACAGATGGAATTGTCCCATCCTACTTCGAGTTCCAAAAGCTCTTTCACACGCCTTTTCCTAATGTGTAGAAGTCGAGAAATGTTACAAAAGCTCTGCTCTAGATCAAGTAGGGAGATAATGAAAGAATGTGGGCTTACATCACTTGCTTCTAGAAATAAATGCTAGAGTTAAAAAATCTGTAGTCCCTCATCGCTCAGACCGCCTGAGCAGAGAATCCGCAACAAGTGATTCAAATATAATCTGAACCTATTTAAACCAAGAATCTTCATGGAGGTCTTGGAGTTCGCTAACAACCAAATTGTCGTCGAGGAAGGCCTTATGGAGTCCTCGCAAGCCAAATCAGAGTCGTCTGACTGTCGATCGCAGAAGAAAAAGGGTATAGATGACGGGAAGAGACCGAAGGGCGATCGAGCTCCCGACAGTCAATCGATTGACAATCCTCACTCCCGTGATAACAGGGGAGGCAACCGAGGTGACAAGGGTTAGAGGTACCATCCTGACCGAAAGACAACTCCGTACTATGAGCAGCTACACACATACTGAAAAATGCAAGGTACGACCCCTCTGAATGTGTCAATGGCTGAGCTAGTCCAGACCATTCAAAATAAGGATTGCTTCAAGAAATCCTCTCCAATGAAAACTGCACCAAGCTTTCAAAATTTGAATAAATATTGTTCCTATCACCGAGAACATGGGCAAGACACAGAGGAATGTCATCATCTCAAAAACCTAGTGGAGGAATTAATCAGGGCTGGAAAGCTAAAAAAGTTTGTCGCGGTTGGAGCACACACACAACGATAGGAGAAGGCCCCAGCTGAGGAGCCCGAGGATGGGCATGTTCGGACGAACGAAATCGACCTGGCTAGAATCGTTCCAGCTATCTTAGATTGAGGTGGAGGGTTACCCTGACCGTCTAGCTTAAAGAGAGACAGATCAGAGAAGGCATGTTATGTCACATCTTACACTCATACTCATTATCCCATTACTTTTACAAATGAAAATCTCCCCCAAAGGAAACACGTATAATGAGACAATCATCTTTATGACACTCATAAAAGCTTACCAGGTGGGTAGCATATTAGTTGACACTTGAAGTTCAATCAATATTCTGTTCAAAATAGTGTTTGAAAAAATGAGACTCAAAGCCTACCGGTTGGCAACACCGAATGGTCATTATTCGGCTTCTCTGGTGAGAGAAAAGAAGCCTTGGGTGTAGTCACACTGACCATGTCATGAGGGGAGCGAGAAAAATACTTCACCAACATGGAGAACTTTTTGGTGGTGGAATGCTACCATCTTACAATTCGATCTTCGGCCAGCCACTGCTAAATAACTACCAAGCTGTGGCATCAACCTACCACATGGATGTGAAATTTTCTGGAGACGGGACGATAATCACGGTATGAGGGAACCTAGAACATTCGAGGAACTGTTACTATCGAGCAGTCACTCATGTCGACCACAATCTGCTCGACATACAGAAACGATGGGAAGGGGATTTTGAGACCAGTGAAACTATCCTTCAGATGCACACAAATGATGAGAATGATCCTGATAATATTTTCTAATAAGTAAAAACTTTTATGCAGGACACATGGATCTACTAATCCAAACTCCCCATGCACACCGGGATTTGTTCGCTTGGACAACTACGGAAATGACTGGAGTTTCGATTAATTTCACATGTCGTCGGCTCAATATCAGACCGTTCACTTGTCCAGTACAACAGAAGCTCTGATCAACCGCCGAATCGATAACAACTGAAGTCAAAAAACTGAAGAAGGCACGCTACATCTGAGACGTGTAGTATCCCACCTAGCTCTCAAGCGTAGCAATGGTGCGTCGACAATTCTGCTGCTTAGGATGCTTTGGCTCCACACACATAACACTAATTCTCATTTTGATAGGTCATTTTAAAAATCCATATATAATATGAATTATAATGAATTAATAAATAATAGATAAAATTATGTCAATATTGATAAATGATAAATGTGTCCCTAAGAAATACATTTGATCAACTACAAATTTTGACGTAATTTTGTTATATCAAAATATCTCCATATTAAAAATATATATGTTGCCACTCAAACAATTCTTTAAACAACAAATAGTTAAAACGAGCATCTCAACAAGACAACCTTAATAATCTCAAAATAACTTAATCCCAGTTTAAACATACCTAAATTAAACACTCAAAAAGTCTATTAAGAAACTTCATAATTTCTTAAGAGATTAGAATTTCATTGATACTATATCATACCATGAAGCACTCAAGAAATTATGACATTAATGATATATATTTATGCTTTCTCCATAAATATATACATTTGCTTTGCTTCTACATTTCAAGAAAAAAATAGTCATGAGTGAATATTTTAGGACTTAACCAATTTCAGAAGTTACGCCCATCTATTGCTCACTGCATGTGCTACCGCTCCCTATCAATCACTGCCAACCCTAATCTCCCTTTCATTGATAGCGATATTTGCCACCACGTTTTATTATTGGCTACATCTTCCATCAGCTTTATTAAACACTACCTAATAACTTAAGCTTTTTAATATTATTTTTTTATTGCCGTCAACGTGGGCATGACCTTTCCTTTCAAAATTTTTTCATATAAAAAAAAAAAAATTATGCTTTTTGTGAGAGACATTTTGCCTATTTACTTGTCTTTTGGATATCATGAAATGTAAAGAATAGAAATCCCCTTTGCTAATACGAGTACTAAAAAAAAAAAAAAATTATTTATAAAGTTATACATTCTAGAGTGAATAACAATTTATGATCATTAAGATTAATAAGTTTTAGGTATGACTCATATATCATAAATGGGACAGATGCTGGAGCGGAGTGGAGCAGAAAGATCTGTCCAATCGAGGGAGTTTCAATATGTGCATTGGGGTTGTAGGGGCAACACCCTGCGGTTTGGTACATAGGTAATTTAAGTAATTACATATTGTACTATATGGTTATATATATATATATATATATATATAATGTTTGTAACCCTAAGTAAGCCTCTGAGATTCTGAATCTTTGCATTATGTACTTTTTTCTGAATATTGAAAAAGAAGTCGTTGCTCAGCTCTCGAGGATGTATGCATCTTTGCCGAACCACATTAAATCTCTGTGTGTTCTTCTGGATTTGTGTCGATTCCTGTTTTTTCTTCGCTTTAATTTCTCAATAAGTGGTACCAGAGTCTGGTTCGAGGGCATGAAAGAAAAATTTTAGCGGCGCAGGAACAAAAAGAATTTAGCGAGGAGTTTGGCGGTTAAAGCGTCCGATTCGGAGCAATTCTTCCGTACGAATCTTCGGTTCGGTTCAACACAGGAATCGCTCTTCGGCAGTTTGCGGCCAGAAGATTTGTCGCGAAGAGGCGAGAAGGCAGAGGTGTTCTGTTCGGCAGGGTCGATTCGATGCGACGGGCTTCCAAGAAGGACTTCGAGGACGCAAATTGAAGGAGTAATTCAGCGAAGGGCAGATCGGCGAGAATCGCGACAGGCGAGTTCGGCGAGCCTTCTGCACGACTTCGAGGCCGAAAAAGGATGGTTCGCGGGAGGGAGCGGCGGAGCAGAATTGGAAAGGTTGACGTGGGAAAAGTAAATTCACGCGGAAAAGGAAAGTCCGCGGAAAAGAAAATTTAGCGCGAAGATATTCCAGAGATTTTACAGGAGTAAGGAAAGTCAATGAAAGAGAATCTGCTGCTGCACTCAGGAAAGGAAATATTTTTTTTTTTTTGAAGGAAAGCGGAGACGAAGCTTTTCTGGAAGGAAAACATAAACTAAGCTTTTCTGAGAAGGAAAACAAAGCTTTTCTGGAAGACGGACTTTTCTAGAAGAAAAATGGAGGCAGAGCTTTTCTAGAAGGAAAAAGAAGTTTTTATGGAAAGCGGAGACAGAGCTTTTCTAGAAAGAAAGAGGAGCTCTTCTCAGAAGTTAAGAAAAAAAATTTATGGGAAAGTTTAATTAAGGAAAATTTAGTTAAGGGAAAGTTTTTTTTTTCTTGGAAACTTAATGAAGGGAAATTTCTTTTTCTTGAAAACTTAATTAAGATAAATATTTAATTAAGGAAATATAATTAAGGGAATATTTCAATCTTTTTTCGAAAAGATTCTGTTGCATTTCTGAGAATCTTAATTAAATGATTATTTAAAAAGATTTGTGGCCCAACCCACACTAGTGCATAAGAAACTCCATTATATTTTTCTCTTAAGAGGCTGGATATTCGCAAATGTAGAGATTTTGTTAGACACATGTATTTCTCCTAAGGGGCTGGATTTTCTGTAAGATAGAGATTTGTTGGGTATATGCACTTCTCCTAAAGGGGTTGGATATTCGCCAAGTGGAGATTTATTAGGAATGACTCATAATACCATAATTTGAAGTCTCTTAGAATTAAGAGATGTCTCTTGGAATTGAAAATGTGTGTCTCTTAGAATTTAGTTGGTTAGGGGAATCAGCGAGGGCGCAGCAGAAGCGTGGTGGCCCAACCCACATCACTGCATAAGAAACTCCATGATATATTTCTCCTAAGGGGCTGGATATTCTCCAAGGTGGAAATTTGTTGGGTATATGCATTTCTCCTAAAGGGGTTGAATATTTAACCAATGTGGAGATTTGTTAGGTATGACTCATATACGATAGATGAGACATATGCTGGAGTGGAGCGGAAGGATCTGTCCAATCGGGGGTGTTTCAATATGTGGGTTGGGGGTGCGTGGCAACACCCTGCGGTATGGTACATGGATAATTTAAGTAATTACATATTATACTATAGGGTTATATATATGTCATGTTTGTAACCCTAGGTAAGCCTCTGAGATTCTGAGATTCTGAAACTTGTATTCTGTACTCTTTTCTAAATATTGAAAGGAAGTCGGCGCTTTGCTCCCAGAATATAGGCATTTTTGTCGAAACTCGTTAAATCTTTGTGTATTCTTTTGGATTAATGTCGATTCATGTTTTTCTTTGCCCTAATCTCTCAACAATAAGTAAAATGATAAAAAGTAAATATAATCAAGCCAAAAATAAATATATAATTTGAGTACTTAAGAAACACAAATGGTTTGTTTGGGGCAATTCCCACACAACATTAATTTTCTTAAAGCTCCCACAATCATAATTTGTTATACATATCGCATACCCTGACTTGTTGGTTGACATCTGAGAGTCTGTTAAAAGTCTCCTGAGGTCGGGGGTTGGAATCCTTCTCTGACGACGGTCACAGTATGAAGGGTGGTACCTGAATTGTTAGGCATATTGGGGGTGGCTCAAGGCTAGTATAATACCCTCTGGCCATCCCTTCTAAAAATATATCTACCTATGTGCGTCGCGTTCCCAGCTCAGTTGGTAGAGCACCCATTTCGGCGGTTGAAGTCCCCTTTGGACTATGGTTCAAATCCCTCTCAAACAACTGATGTTATATGGGTCCGATACTCGAGTGGTTAGAAACATGGGTCTAACTCAGACCTGACAGGTTGTGAGCCGAGGGAGGCTAACAGTTCCGACTGTCAATCATTTTTAAATATCTATGCGTGTGTGTGTCAATTTTGAAATATTTTTATAGAACTACATTTGCCTAGACAAATCATTAAATTTTGTTAGTATTTTACAATAGCATTAAATTTAATTATAATTTTACCGTTTATTTATGATTTTTAAGTATATTATATTTTTATTTTTTATAACATTAGAAGTAGTCGCATGAAAATAAAATTTTATTTAACCAAAATAGGATTGTAAATGAACCGATTTGAATCACATTCCATCTGATATGGCGCTACAGATTTAAGCAAATTATTTAATTATAGATATAATTAAATTTATAAATTATAGTCAAAAGATGAGATTATTCATTGTTCAAACTTGCTCAATAAATTATATGATAAACTTTTAAATTTCTGTTCAAATTTATTTAGTTACGTGTTCCAATGAAGATTGATGCATGTTAGAACATTTGCAGCGGTAGAGTAATGAATTATCGTCTTAGTATTACTCTAAATTTCAGCACACACTCAGGTGAAAAAAAAACAATCAGTGATAACACTGAAATTTTTTACGTGGAAAAACAAGTAAAAGGAAAAAAAAAACCACGAGATATGACCCAGTTGTAAAAATCCATAGACGGGAAATGATTTCTAAGATTTCTAAGGTACAATGTTGACTGACGACTTCTGGAGGGTGGTGGTCGACGACAATTAGTGTTGATCGACGGTGGTTAGTTGTGGTCGACGATGGTTGGTGGCCGTTAACGGCGACAACAGTGCTCGACTATGGTTAGTGGTTGTTGACGGCGATCGGCGATGGTCGACGGTGATCGGTGGTGGTCGATGGCGATCGGCAGTGGTCGACGACTGTCGACAGTGATTGACAATGGTAGGACTTCTCAAAGCCTCAGTTCTCTCTCAAGGCTTAAGCTCCTCCCCTCTTGAGAGGGGTAGGTCTTTATTTATAGTTTTATGAGTGCAATTAATGCAGAAATATGAACCATTTGATTAGACGGTTAGGAAAACTTCCTTCGATCAAATGACGTTTGATGAAAATTTAGGCGTCTTAACGATGTCGAAATTTAGCAATCTTGGGCTCGTTAGATTCGTCTTGCTGAGATGCTCGATTCAACTATGAACTTACTGCATTCGACATCCGTTTAACCTTCCAAAAGTGTTCATTAATCTTTCAAGAATAGTTTAGTGATTTGATATGGACTTGATTTGACTAGGAATTGACTATTTCTTATATTATTGGGCGGGTCTCATCGAGCATGTCAGTTTCACTATAAGTTTGCTGAAATCTAGCTCTAAATGATTTTTTATCAAGATTTGAACACTTCATGCAAAAAATATTATCTCGAGATTTGTGGCATGCCTGAAGATTCATGTCAAATGATAGAGATTTGTCTGAGATGTATCAAAAATAAATAGTAAGACACAAATAAGAATGATGATATTCTGTGAGCACGCTTGTTCATATATAGCAAGTCATGGTCAATATCAATATTAATTGGTGGACGAAATATATATCATATTATATGTACATCATAATACCGCAAGTCCAATAAACTTACCCATTAAATATTCTAATGACCAAATAAAAGCGAATAATTTTGAGACAATTCTTAAACTAAGTTTAAGATAGAATTGGCAATGAAAAGTTGCATTATCATGTAAAAGTTTTTGTATCATCTATTGTCGTCGTTCACCCAACATGAACCTACCAAAAAGCCTAAGTTTCAGAGATATAATATTATTTTGCGCCCATCTCATCCTAATTGCATGATGCCTTGAGGACCCCTCCCCCTCTTCTTATGTGAAGGAAAGATTGGCAAAGATGGAGATGAATTTGTTTAGTGTGGAACTTAAATTTTTTTAATTATTCTATACAACATATCATTTCAATTTTTCGTCCTGATATCTGCATAATTCATACCTTTTTAAGTATAACTTTATGGCGCTTAATTCTTTTTGTGAATGACCTGGCTCATAGGTACGACCTCTAGCATAAGTCCCTCAGATCGGTGGTTCAAATCCCGTGGTGCGTGCTCTTCGAATCAGAAACAAACACACAAGGGTTTTCAAACATTTGGGGGAATCGATATTTGGTGCCCATTGGACCAAATTCAATTTCACCTTATTTTCTTTTAGTATAATTTTATGGCGCATTTATATAAATACCATCAGACTCCCATGTATTTACATTTCTAACAGTTAAACCTTAATTTTTACATATTTACTCGCGCGTATCTTTCATATCACGACAAAACACCACTAGTTTAACATTTTAAAACTAAAATACATCTTTTCATGCATAAGTTAGGTGGCATATAAATTATACCCTTCACCTCCTTTATTAGCACGAAGGTTTTGACGGTTCTGAGAACCACTCTCATAAGCAACTGCTCCAGACTGTTGCATAATAATTTTATTATGTCTGTAATTATTTCCTTAATTATTTTTTTATCTGCTCAACCTCTATAAACTTTTTGGACATGGAATAATACTTAATATCATATTATAACTTTATCATCATGGACATGCACTTGTATGCATTTAAGGGCACAATTATAATTTTATATTTTTGCCCATTTGGCAAGCTGAGATCAGCGAGCAATGACGTGTCTCCTACAAATAAAAAGAAAGCAAACCTCAGTAATATTCTCTCAGGTCTCGGGCCACGTAAAGTATTCAACAATGAGGCCAATGAGGCAGACAACTTTATCCAATATAGTATATTTGTAAATTTGGTCTATTCTACTGAAAGCATAGAAAACTGGGTGGAATGGTAATTATGTAATATGTGCAATTTGCAATAAATGTCATTTAAAGTTTAGGAGTCCTGTCGGCCACAAGCAACCCATTCGTATGTTCATGCATCTGAATTAATTTCACATTGTGTCAAATCTTTTGTTTTATATTAAGTCAGTTAAACACGAATCTCAACGCATGGTAGATAATAAGTTTTTTACAAATTTGAAATTCAAATACTTAGGATCCGTATGTCGCGGTTTATTTGTTGTGATCTGTTTGGGTGAACTGTATTTTGACAGCTTATAATGCATTTTCAAAACACTGAAAACATCATTTTCAGACTGCACATATCTAGGTGCGGTGACAAAGATCTTGCTTTTTTTAAAAAATAAAAAATTGTAATAGCCAGCGCACCTAACTTATCAGCAGATTATTTTTAAGTAGTTTATCAGCAGATTATTAAATAAGCTTCAACTAGCCCAAATAGACCATTAATCACGAGCAAAAATACCAAAAATCATTTATCTAGGCTCAAAAAAGGGCTGTTCCGCCTCTTTATTATTATTATTATTATTATTATTATTATTAAGCTTAACTTTATTAAATTTTCTTTAAAGCATTATTTAACATTTTTTTATAGTTATAAGTAACTTTTATTTATTATTTAAAATAGTTAAAATTATAAAACAATCAACTAAATGTAAAAGGTTTTTCATTCTCCTTACCTTTCCACAATTTTAAATGCCTCTTCAAGGATGATTAGAAGAGATCACATTACTCCTCTTAAGCCACTAATTTACTGATAAAGGACAAAGTTTATGTTGAATTAGATACCAACTATGAGTAGGGGAGTAAACAAACCGAGGTTGAGCGGGCCCAAGCTTA
>NEWO01000057.1:582514-644929 GCA_003013225.1 Phalaenopsis aphrodite | reverse complement strand
TTTTTTTTAAAAAAGAAAAAACTCAACACTAGTTGTGCTGGTTATATGCACGATTTTACCGTTATTACTGCAAACCCCACAATTCTAATGTATTTATGCATTAAATATGCGTAAATAAGATGGAGTATATAGGTAAAATTTAAATTTTAGATATTAGACATTAGATATGTAAATATTTACGAATTAAGTGGTATTTATGTAAATCTTCCAAAATGTAGCAAGACACAATGTAAGATAACTTAAACCCTAATTTCTTGAGCACAACTTTTTACCATTTTAATGGATATTCCTGAAATTAAAAAAGTAAGAAAAATATTTTACCGTTATTACAACAAACCCCACAATTCTAATGAATTTATATATTAAATATTTCCATTTTTTATTTATATGTATAACACCAAAATTTATAATACCGCGTTTAAAATAAAACTAGTATTAAATTTGTAAAAAGGAAATATAAATTGGGGAAAAGAAATCATAAATTTGTATTAGAACATTATAAATATAAACGCCAATTTTAATTAATTTAAATATTAGATATATAAATACATAAAAATTAGGTAAATTATCCGATTAATTTTCTGGTATTGACTCTGTCACTCAGAGACGGTTTCCTTTTTAACCGTGGAATGAGCTACGGGATTTACAACTGCCGCATTATCCCTGTAGTGCTCACTGCTTAGAGCTAAACGAGAAGAAAAATCAATCAGTCCAGAGAACAGAGTGTGCTTCGACAAGGAGAGGGAAGGTAACAAAACCAATTTGGTATTGTTTTTCACTTTTCCTCCTTTGCTTTTCTGTTCACACGTTGCAAGAGCCCACATCTCTCTCTTTCCGTCTCTCTCTCTCTCTCTCTCTCTCTCTCTCTCTGTGTAAGAGGGGAGTTTGCTGTGAGGAAGGAGGTTGGTAGAGTTTTGAGGATTTTCTCGGTTTCCGATTTCTTACACCCTTTTCGTCTTCCTGCGTGATTCCAATCTTTGTTCGATTCTGCACTGTGTCCTTCGCCTTTCTAATCGCTACCTGTCGTCGTCTTTCTTCTTTCTCTCTATCTGTGTGTGAGGGTGCTGTTTCTGCTTATCCGAAAATTAAGCGGGGCAATGCCCGTAGCTGAAAACTAGGAACCGGCACGTATTCCCTGAAATCTTTTGCTCAATTTGGATATCTTCATTCTGAGTCCTATCCCTCGACTGGCAAATGGGTTTGCTCTTTCTCGGCCCTTCTTTTCTCGGTTCTTTAGAAGCCCTACCTTGGCTGGAGAAGCTCTCCTTCTCCGCCCATCTCTTGCTTCTCCTCTCTCTCTTACTGACCTACGCTTCCCTCGTTTTCAAGCGTGTGCTTTCCAGAGTGATGGTTTTAAAGGATGACGACGGTCCTCTCCTCCAGGCTCGCGCTGACTCCGGCGGGGGCGTTGGAGATCCGGTAACTTTTGTCGTCGGATGTTGGTTCAAGGTCTCGATTTTCTGCTCAGTCTACATTGTCTTCCTTCAAATGGCAGTTATCGGGTATGAAACAGTAATTTTGTTTCGCGACGGGGTTAAAGATTATTCCGTATTTTACTTACCCTGCGTTGAGACAATCGCTTGGCTTGCGATAACATTCTGGGCATTGCAGAGCTGGTTTAATGCTACGGAAAAATTTCCCTTGCCGGTTAGGTGTTCATGGCCTGTGTCATTCTGCCTCTGTCTATATATTGGATTTGTTGATACCAGAGGCTTTTTGGATAAGTTTACTCACTTGAATTCTCATGTCGTGGCAAATTATGCCGCCGCTCCTGCTCTCGCCTTCCTTTCCATTGCCTCCATCCGTGGAATTTCAGGTATAGATGTCTATAGGGTGAATTCCGATCTTCATGATCCTCTTCTTACCGAAGAGGATGAAGCTGGTTGCCTCAATGTCACCCCTTACAGTGGAGCAGGGATTTTCAGCCTCGCAACACTGTCATGGCTCAGTCCTCTGCTTTCCATAGGCGCAACGAGGCCCCTTGAACTCAGGGATGTACCATTGTTGGCACATAAAGACAGGTCCAAAACTTCATATAAGGCCTTGAATTCAAATTGGGAGAGATTGAATACCGTTAACTCTGGGAAATTGTACTCCTTGACGTTAGCGATTTTCCTTTCGTTTTGGAAAGAAGCAATGGTGACTGCCGTCTTTGCTGGATTATACACATTGGTATCTTTTGTCGGACCATATCTGATAAGCTATTTCGTTGATTACTTGAGTGGAAATGTAGCTTTTCTTCATGAAGGATATGTGTTAACATCCGTCTTCTTTGTTGCAAAGTTGGTAGAGACAGTGACGACAAGGCAATGGTATTTAGGAGTAGATGTCTTAGGCATGCATGTTAAATCTGCTTTGACGGCCGTGGTTTACAAAAAAGGACTAAGGCTGTCGTGCAGAGCACGGCAGAGACACACCATCGGCGATATTGTTAACTATATAGCAGTGGATGTGGAGAAAGTTGGTGATTTCTCATGGAATATTCATGACATATGGCTGCTTCCACTACAAATCACGCTTGCTGTGGCAATTTTATACAAACATGTCGGAATTGCTTCCGTCGCAACACTCGGGGCAACCATTATCTGCATTGCTATCGCCTATCCTTTATCAGAATTACAAAAGCGTTATCAAGTTAACCTTATGGCCGCTAAAGATGATCGAATGAGGACAACATCCGAATGTCTGAGAAACATGAGGATCCTGAAGTTTCAAGCTTGGGAGGTTCGCTATAGATTAAAACTGGAAGAGATGAGGAATGCGGAGTATAGTTGGATCCGGAAAACCTCATATTCTCAAGCATTAGTCACCTTCATTTACTGGGGATCCCCCATTTTCATCTCTGTGGCGACATTTGCTACTTGCATATTGCTAGGTGGTCAGCTTACCGCCGGCGGCGTGCTGTCTGTCCTAGCCACCATTAAGATTCTCCAGGATCCTCTTAAAAATTTTCCTGATTTGGTTCTTATGATTTCCCAGACAAAAGTTGCGGTGGAACGGATCACAGATTTTCTGCAACAGGAAGAGTTGCAGGTCGATGCCACTGTTATTATTCCCAGCGGACTTGCGAGCACGGCGGCTATCGAGATTAAGGATGGTGAGTTTTGTTGGGATCCGGAATCCTCTAAACCCACTCTTTCGTCAATACAATTGAAAGTAGAGAAAGGGAAGCGTGTGGCGGTCTGTGGTGCCGTCGGTTCTGGGAAGTCAAGCTTCCTCTCCTGTATCCTCGGTGAAATACCCAAAATTTCCGGCGAAGTAAGTGATTTCCTTATGCTTTTTGGCTCAAGATCTTGTACATGGAGGTTAAAAATTTGATTTATTTTTTTTCTGTTGATTTATCTTTTTCAGGTTAGGATTAGTGGTTCTGCAGCTTATGTTTCTCAGTCAGCTTGGATCCAGTCAGGAAATATTGAGGAAAACATCCTGTTTGGGAGCCCAATGGATGAGCAGAGGTACAAGAATGTTATTAATGCTTGTTCCCTTAAAAGGGATCTGGAGCTATTTTCCCATGGAGATCAAACAATAATTGGTGATAGAGGTATAAATCTAAGTGGTGGACAGAAACAAAGGGTTCAACTTGCTCGAGCGCTTTATCAGGATGCTGATATTTATTTGCTTGATGATCCTTTTAGTGCAGTTGATGCCCATACAGGGAGTGATTTGTTCAAGGTTTGCAGATTGTTTCTCCACTTCTGCTCTTACCAATCCTTTTTATATCTAGAAATTGTTTGATACTGAATGGTGTATTACTATGGTTTGCAGGAATATATTTTGACTGCTCTGGCCAGCAAGACAGTGGTATTTGTCACCCATCAAGTTGAATTTCTTCCAGCCGCGGATTTGATACTGGTGTGCAAGCTTTTACAGTTTTATATATGGCCTTTTTTTAATTTCAGTTTGTATACTTTAAGGCTTTTATGGAATGTCAAGCATGTGTCTGTTTTGCTTCTAATTAGGTATTTGCATGTCCATTTATAGTTATTTCTCTACCATATTTCACTGATTATTATTATAAATTTGCAATAGTCTTACTGCTTCCAACTTGTCTAACGCTAGCTGTAAGCCTCCTCATTTTTCTATTGCTTGTGACTCTTTATCATTTTGTAAGTTATAAGTTAAAATATAATTTTTTTTAAATCTTGTTTTATTAATATTTGGGAAAGATGTGGATCTTAAAAAGCATGTGTAAACCACTTTTTAGTCCCTATAGCATCCGTCTAGTTCTAACTCGATCCCACTAATTTCAATTGTAGCGGTCAAATCCCTACACTTTAAAATCATTACAATCATGTCCAAAGCTCGAATGATATAATGGAAGAAGTTATATTTCGTCCAAATTAAATGACCAAATGTTGTTTGTCATTTTAAGCCGAATACTTAAACCGGCAGAAAATCACACTTGGCTTGTTAGCATCTAGTCCTTTCGTTTGGAAGTAATTGGTCTCATCCATTATGTCATTTGAGTTTTGGATGATATTTTAGCTATTTTAAATTACAGGGACTTGATTGCAACTACTGAAAATGTAGGGATCAAAGCCGAACAACTACTGAAAATGTAGGGATCAAAGTTGAACCAGAGCCAAACTATTAGGAAAAGTGGCTACCCAAAAATGCTTCCTAGGAACTGCTTTCTGTTTATGAAGCACATGAAAGTACTTAGCGATCGTCTGAGATCACTTTTGATTATTATTTTATTATTTTATTTATTTTATTTTGTTTATGTTTTGATGTGAAATAAAACTTATTTGGCAATTTGATTAAACTATGGTTGTTTTTAAAAACACTCCAAACATATTAAAGTTTTTAGAATGTTTTCAAAATACGTTAGTTTGTTTTTAAAAATATGTAAAAAATACACTAAATAAATATATTTTGCTTCCAACAAAGCTTCTGTCATTTCCATTGACCTTGTATAACCATTTTATGCAGGTGCTTAAAGAGGGTCACATAATACAGGCTGGAAAATACGATGATATTTTAAAATCTGGAACTGACTTCAATGCTTTGGTTTCAGCCCATCAGGAAGCCATTGAAGCAATGGACATTCCGGAATGCATGTTGGAGGATGTATCAATGCTTCGCCAAAGATCGGGATCAATTGTAAGCAAGGCTGATAGCTTGGGAAGCAAAACGCCCGAAAACAAGCCTCCATCCGAGCGAATTGGTGTAAAGGAAATGAAGAAATCGAAGTGCAGCGGGAAAAAACAACTCGTTCAAAAAGAGGAGCGAGCAAGGGGGAGAGTTAGCTTAACAGTTTACCTGTCATATATGGCTGCTGCATATAAAGGAGCATTAATACCTTTAATTATTCTATCCCAGACAACATTTCAGGTTCTGCAGATAGCTAGTAACTGGTGGATGGCTTCGGCAAACCCCCAAACACATGGTGATAAGCCAAAGACGACGAGCACTTATCTTCTTGACGTATATATGGCACTTGCTTTTGGCAGCTCCTTGTTTGTCTTTTTAAAGGCTGTTCTCGTGGCGACTTTTGGCTTAGAGGCGTCGCAAAAGTTATTTTTGAAGATGCTAAAAACTATATTCCAGGCTCCAATGTCATTCTTCGATTCCACCCCCATGGGGAGAATCTTGAATCGTGTAAGTAGTCAGCAGTTTCGTATGTATGACCTTGGTTACTTTTTTTTTAGATAAGTGTCACAATGTTTCCCCGACTATTTGTCGTTGGTCATTTTAGTCACAAAGTTTATAAAAGTGTCAATTTAGTCCCTTGTCCCTTTTAAAGGGGCCTATAACAGTTCTTTATGGACTATTTCAGCCCATATTGAAAGAGTCGAAGGACGAGTTTAGCATTTTTATATACTCTTAACACTAAAAGGGCCTCATGTAAATAGTCAAGGGATTATTTTGGCTCTTAACTCCTTTTTTTTTCGTGTTTTTTGGGAGAAATACTCCTCTTTCCTTTTCTGAATTGCTCGTCTAACTTTATGAATTTTCAGGTTTCGGTAGATCAAAGTGTCGTTGATCTTGATATTCCAGCCAGAATTGGCTCTTTTGCCACAACCTTAATTCAACTTCTCGGTATAATTGGTGTGATGTCTAAGGTTACATGGCAAGTTCTGCTCCTGCTTATTCCAATGACCATTGTTTGCTTATGGATGCAGGTAATTTACTGTAATTTATCTTCGCTTCAATATCACTTTGTTGTAAATCATCTTCCATGAAGCTGAAAGAATGATGGTGGTGAATTTTTAATTATTAACCTATTGCTTTATCAGCATCTTGGAGCCTTTTTCTTTTGAGTTGATTTCTTAAATAAAAATCTTTTCTATTATTATATGACAAGAAAAATACAAATTTTGTTTTATGGCTTCAAAAAGTCTGGTTCTATCACCCAAAGTTAAATTATTGATGCGCATGGAAACTAGGTGAGTAAAGAAATCATTCAAAAGATTTGCTTAATAATGTGTTCTCTAATCATTTAATTGGCAGAGAAATAACTTTATTTGAAGCCCAAGAGAAGGTCTTTCTTCCCGTCCTATGAAATAATGTATATAGTTCATTGAAATTTCATATAATGTGCTAATAAATAAAGGAAGCAAATAAACCAATCATATACATTTTTCCTCCTTTTTGGTTGCTCTTCTTTACCAGCCAGGAAGAAATTATCCTGGTCCTCTTATTGATTGATAATGGATGGCATTTATATTTTCATTATGTTCGACTCGTCAACCTTTGTTTTTTTTCTGGGTAGACATAATTGAAACTTTATTCATTAGAACCAGAGCAATATGATCTTTTATACTTTGTCGTTTTAAATTAGTTAGCAAGAATAATTTTAAGGTTCTTGGATATATTTTGAGTAGCCATCCTGGTTGAAGGCTTTATATAACACCTTTTCAATAATTATGTTTTGTCCTGTTTCGCTGAAAAGTATCTCACTCAATGCCAATTCCACCTTTCTATTATTATGGAGATTCATGTGGTGTGAGATGCTATAGGATACATAGCGAAATGTGTGCAATTTGTGCTCCTGTTTTTCATGTGCCTACTTCATATTTACATCTAACGTCACACAAAAATACCGCCATCAATGCCAATTCCACCTTTCTATTCTTATTGTCATTAATAAAGATCGAACCGTAACCATTTATGATATGATTTTAACATGAAATTTTACTTTCAACAGAAGTATTATATGGCTTCATCAAGTGAGCTAGTGCGAATTGTCAGCATCCAGAAGTCTCCAATTATTAATCTTTTTGGGGAATCTATTGCTGGCGCTTCTACCATTAGAGGATTTGGACAGGAAAAGAGGTTCATCAAAAGGAATCTGTACCTTCTTGACTGCTATTCACGCCCATTCTTCTACAGTAAAGCTGCCATTCAATGGTTATGCTTGCGCATGGAATTGCTATCCACTTTTGTATTTGCTTTCTGCATGACACTTCTTGTTACTTTACCACATGGAAGTATTGATCCGAGTACGTATCCTTCAAATTATAGAAACTTATTGCAAATTTCTTTCCAGAATTCACAATCAAATTTACAAAAAACTTATTTAAAATTTAATTTTATGCCAGCCCCCTTAGCCCGTTGGTTGAGAGCTTAGACTTTCAACTAAGAGCTCCTTGTATCAAGGCTTTGCATATGCAGTGTGGGAGTGCTTGCAATTAAATACGCTCAAATTCCCTTCCCCCCACCCCTCCAAAAAAAAAAAGGATTAATTTTTAGAATTTATAATTCAACATTTCCATTATTTGATACATATTTTTAAGGTGGAACAATTTCAGTTTATATGTGATATTATTTTGTAATATGAACCCTTGTTGATGACGCATGGTTTTTCATATCTTAGGTATGGCAGGCCTTGCTGTAACTTATGGTATTAGTTTAAATGCTCGCTTCTCCCGGTGGATATTGAGCTTTTGTAAACTTGAAAATAAGATTGTTTCTATTGAGCGCATACAGCAGTTTTGTGAGATTCCTAGTGAAGCGCCGGCTATTATTGATGATTCTAGACCTCCGCCTTGGTGGCCTGAGAATGGGAAGATTGAACTGCTTGATCTCCAGGTATATAACTGCATTTTCTCTTTGCCGTTGCTTGTCACAATTGCTGTTTAATCTTTAATTTTGATTGATTTTTTATATTATTTTAATCGCTTTATGGGTCTGTGCGGAGTAGCTTTCTCGCTACCACTTTTCATACTACTGTCACATTATTAGTTTGGTTTCTACTGCTTATAGAAATTCTTTTAGTGGGAAGCTGTTTATGAGAATTTGATATGTTAAAATACGGTGGTGATTAAGACGCTGTTTTCTAACTTTTTTGAAAAGGAAAATTTTTAACAGATCCACTTAAAAAATAAAATTGATTTCCATAAAACAACTTTATAATAACCTTTATAAAATGCACCAGCTGACCCAAGCGAACTCTAAGTAGAAAAAAAAAATCATCTTTGTATTTAAAAGTGCCATCTGATAAATACCTTAACACAGTTGTTATTTACTTCTTCTTTGTTTGAAATTAGGTTTCTTGAACTTGTCAAGTTCGACGTTAGTCATTACAAAAACACGCGACCTTCACCGGGATCTTTTAATTGTGTAACTTTATAATTGATGGCAAATACAGTGTGTCAAATAGATAAAACTAGCACTGCTTCTCTGTATCTTGGAATCAACCTTTTCCCTATGCCTGATTTGTAGTTAATGAAGTGTGGCTAACTTTATTCATATTTACTCATGGAAGGCTCGCTACAAGCAGAACTTGCCCATCGTTCTCCGTGGTGTAACATGCACGTTCCCCGGTGGTAAAAAAATAGGCATCGTTGGGCGCACGGGAAGCGGCAAATCTACACTTATACAGGCTCTTTTCCGCTTGATTGAACCAACATTTGGGAAGATTATCATTGATGGCATCGACATCTCTACCATCGGCCTTCATGATCTTCGTAGCCGTCTGAGTATCATACCACAGGATCCTACCTTATTTGAAGGCACAATCAGGGGCAATCTTGATCCACTTGAAGAGCACTATGATTATGAAGTTTGGCAGGTAAAATTTACATCCTTGCTCATTTAGTTAAAGAGAAAAGCGTCACATTTGTCCCCAGACTTATTTAATGGGGGCTAAAATAATCCACCCTGAGCACCATTCTACCTCGTATTAAAAGAGTCTTTGAAAGTTTTACTCGGGAGCTAAAATGACCTCATTTAAATATTTGAGTTTATTTGATTTTCTTGAATTAATGTCATTATTATCCAGGCACTGGACAAGTGTCAGCTGGGTGCGGCCATCCGCCAAAAGAAACAAAAATTAAACTCTCCAGGTACTAATCAGATGCTGCGTGCATAAAGCTGAATATTTTTGTTTAGAGAATTTACATCCATAGCACTCAATTCTTATGAATCTCATATCTCACACCTATACTTTCCTATTTATGTACATAATAGCTGTTAATAGTGGTATTTTTGATGTGATATTAAAGATTTTAGTGCTATGTGTGTAAATATAAAAGTTTAGGTGAGATATATAAATACGTAAGAATTGTGTGGTATGCATGTAAATGCCCTTATTGTTAATTATACGCGCATTCTTTTAGAAGATCGGACAATACTTCACTGCACTATAGTTGAGATCGTTTATGCCTTCATGCAAATTTCCTTTTGATGCTAATAAGGGTTTATGGTGTTGATTCTTTCTTGCAGTTCTTGAGAATGGAGAGAATTGGAGTGTCGGGCAGCGTCAGCTCATCGCATTAGGAAGGGCCTTATTAAAACGGGCGCGGATATTGGTTCTCGACGAAGCAACGGCTTCTGTTGATACGGCGACTGATAATTTGATCCAGCAGGTCATACGACGTGAATTCAAGCATTGCACTGTCTGCACGATAGCACATCGCATTCCAACTGTCGTTGATAGTGATTTCATTTTAGTCCTTAATGAAGGTACATTTTCGCCTTATCCAAGTTATATAATTATGATTTCTGAGAATTCCTTTTATGACATTAGACATTATCTTTTTGCGGCATTTACATACATACCCAAATCTTTCATACATTCCAACTGTCATTCTTATGTATTTACATATCTGATATCTAAACTTTAATTTTTACATTTATACTATCCAAATCTTTCATATCACGTAAAACATACCACCATTTTAATGATAACTTAGTGAAATACACCTTCTCATGCATGGGTAATGTGGCATGTAATACTTAAAAATTGAGCGGTATGTATGTAAATCTTCTAATCTTTTTATGCTAGACTTAATTTACTTTCTTTGAGTCCATCCTTCTTTGAAATAATATGTATTCCACATTGTGTTTTGTGACGGGTTTCTATTTATCAAATCTTGAGTGCAACAAAAGAGCTCATGAGGGATGGCAGAATAAGTTCGCCTCAATTGGATTTACTAAATCCCAATTTACTTCATTAAACTGACGGAAAGACAACGGAACACGAGAAAATTTGATTTAACAAAGAATCGGTTTTAATTCGTATTGTTTTGATGTTTAGCTGAATTTAAGTTAAATCCATGACGACAACCCATTAATAGCATGCTACCAAACATGTCTAGGTTAAACAAGCCCTTGATATGCCTTAAAAAAACTTGGATTTCACTGTATTTGATGTTCACAATTGCTTTTCAGGGAAAGTTGCGGAGTTCGACAGACCACAGAAGCTTTTGGAGGACAAGACTTCCATGTTTATGAGACTGGCCTCCGAATACTCCATCAGGTCAAGCTGCTTAGCAGATGCATGAAGCAAAAACCTCTTTATTAAATCAAAATATGACAGAAGAACTTATACTATATCAATATCTGCCATACTTGATTATAATGAAGGAGCTGCTGCTTCAAGGAAGAAAGAGTTCAAAAGCTTTCTTTTCGGGTTAAGATAATAGGAAACAAATTAGGTCACAGGAATTAAATTTGATTTGTAAAGCATTGAACTTCTCTTTTAGTTTTTTTAGTTAGAGTCGGTTGTCATTGATAGAGTCTGTATTTAGAAGATGTCATTGATAGAGTCTGTATATAGATGTCATTGATAGAGTCTGTTTTAGAAGATGTCATTGATAGAGTCTGTATTAGAAGCTGTCTTGGTTGAAGTTAGATTCAGAGAAAAAGCAGTTTTAGCGTTTCTGTCTGTCTATCATTTCATCTCCCTCAATGGTGCTAGTTATATTGAAATGAGTATGAACACTGCTCGTTCATCTTGTTCATCTCAATTCTTATGTATTTAGGGTCCGTTTGGGGCAGCTTATAAGTGCGGGCGGCGTTTTCAAAACGCTGCCATACCGTTTGGTTCGCGTTTTTCGCCAGCTTATCCGAAACTGCGTTTGGGTTTTTACACTAAACTCAGGCCGCGGGCCGACCCTGCGGCCGGCCCGCCTGAAACGCACAATCTGCCCCAAACGGACCCTTAGATATCACTCGCGTTAGCGTAAGCCATTGCAAAACTGCTCCCAACTTCTGGTGGCAATCCTTCTCTCCACATCACCTCGTAATCTCGAACAATTCAGGTGTTTGATATCTCAATGCATAAGAATTGAGTTTGTATGTAAATCTTTCTATTGAAATCACATGTATTTGCAAATCTACAATTAGGGCTATCAAAGCGGCTCGTTCGTGCTTGAATGGCTAAGTAGTTTGTGTTCAATTCATTTCCTATGTAAATGAGTCGAATATGAATAATTTTTTTTTTTTTGCATTTGATAAACAAACAAGTCGAACACGAGTAAAGATTTGTTTGTTTGTGTTCGACTCGTTTTGACTCGAAATAATTTAATTATAATATATATATAATGCTACAGAAATCCATAATCGATTAAAATTATTAATTGAAAAATAGAATAGAAATATATTAGATCCTATTTAAATGAATATATTAATAAGATTTAAATCTCATTCTTTTATTTAGCATCCTACGGTTGTGTGGTTAGGGATATCAAAACGGGATGTTCATAAACAACTAGTGTTCAGCTCGTTAAGCAAACGAGTCGAACACGAATAATTATTTTGTACTCGATATATTAACGAGTCGAATAAGATCTACGGTATTTTATAACAAGCAAAACGAAACACGAGCCGAGCCTGCCGATGTATTACTTTTATGGGTCGTTTACATGCATTCCACCCTTATTTATTTACGTATCTAAAACTTGAACTTTTATATTTATTTTCTTAAAAAATATTACTATTATTTTTTAAAAATAATGTACATTTTCATGCATGATTTTATTACACGGACATATTATAGATCTACATACAAAAGCTTTAGTGTTAGACACTTAAATATAAAAAATTTTATGTTATATATGTAAGTTATGCTTTTGTTTCTTTTTTACTTATATGAAATCTTAGTGTTCGTCAAATCACAATATGTACATAAAAATTGTATTTTCGTTTAAATGAGTTCATACTTGTGATATAGTCACTAGCTGCTAACGAGTCGAGCAGGGGCTGGATCAAGTTTGGATTGAAATTGACTCGTGACTTATTATGTTCGATTTTGAGTCAGCTCGGCTCAAAATTGAATAGAGCTTACTTTGACTCGAAATCAAAACAAGCTAGCTCAAATTTGAGTTATTTAGATTCATTCCATCTTCAAATCAGCTCAATCTGGCTCAAAATCAAAACAAAATGGCTTAAATTGAGCTATTTAGATTTCTTTCGACTCGAAATCAGCTCATAGGTTTTTATATTTGATTTTATTTAGCAGTGTATATAATATTAATGAATAAAAAAAATTCAAAACGATCTCGAATCAGTTCAAGCGGATCTGTGTATGACTCAAAATCGACTTGAAAAAAGATTCGATCCAAATTTTTGGCTCATAACTCGGCTCGTTTATTTCGATCTGATCTATATCAGAACTAAAATTATTAACAATGAGTCACTATTTATTACTAGTAAAGTTATTGGCACGGAATGTCAAATCTTCTCTACTTTATTCAATCAGACAATTACACGCAAAATGATCAAAAGAGGCGGCTTCGGGCTTGTAGAATATGGGGAACCATGCTTTCTCTTATTGCAACAGATCTGAAAGGAAGGGAATGGCTGGGGGACATCCAAAAAAAGAAAAAGAAGAGATTTTTGAAGTTAAAAGTGCACCGGTGTGAATATAGCCACGAGCCCTCTCTGGTTGGGGAGCGCTTATTGCATAAGGAGAGCGCACGTAGAGCTGTGTGCGCTCTCCGATCAGAGTTGTATATCAACCCAAGCCTGAATGCGCTTTCCGATCACAACCGCAAATCAACCCAAGTCTATATTACAGTGTGTCCCACTGTCATACAAGATCTGAAGCTGTGATCGAAGAGCACACACAGCTCCGCGTGCACTCTTCGCATGCAATACTTTTTTCTGGTTGGGAGCGGGTGCGGGTGCGAATTAAATAGATTTTTCAATATGCATTAAATTTAAAACAAGTGTGTTAGACGGGCCTTCTATTTCTATTAAATAGAATTTTTTTAATTTGGATTGAAGTGTTGTATGTATATATATTAAAAAAAAGGGTTCTTTACATATCTAATTCCTATGTTTTTGGCATAGATTGGATGGTCGTAGGTAAAAATAAAAATTTAGGTGGTTGATATGGTAATATATAGGAATTGGGTGGTAGATATGTAAATCTCCCAAAAAAATACTTCAAACTATAGGGATGGCTCAAGTAGTGTTTTAACCAAAAAGAAAATTCTCACACTTTCCTTATGTGATTTTCTTCGAGACAAATGAACAAGTCTTTTATAGAAATTTATTTTTGGGAAAATGAAGGTCACACCCAACTTTAATTAAAGAGAACAAAAATAAAAAAAAGAAGTTCATCAAAACACCGACAAGTCAAATACAAACAAAGTATTAAACATTAAAAACAATCCACTAGAATAGATACAAAATTTGAACTTTTGGTATAATACTCGGTGAATCAAGAAGAAGACAACATCAATACTATTTCTGTGAAGACAACAAAATGCGGCATCTCTAAAACTAGGAATAATAGTAGAAAATTTCTATGAAAACTATATAAAACCGAACACCAAGCACAAATCACCATATTGAACAACATACACCAATATGAAATCAATTCCAGCTCCAAGTGATGATTATAGTCACCAGAGTAGCATAAGAAAAAGTCCAAAAAAGGGTCGGGAGATGAACATAACAAATTATTAGAGCATAGATAAGAAAAAAGTCAAGAGAAAAACAAGAGCTTGGAATTACCTACCCACAAAATATTAGAATTCTATCCATGCACTATAAATATCTTAAATCAAAGATCCAAAATATTCAATAGTATGATTAAATTTTAATGTGTGATTTGAATTCATCATAGCTCAATCAAGAACCAATATATATATATATATAAGAAATAATATCAAGAGCATATATGTTCTCATGTACAATGATCAAGAGAAATATATGCAATTCTACAGATTAGGAAAAGAAATATATCATTTCTAATATGTTAAGAACAGGTAGAAAACTTAATACCTAAGATATAAATAGCAATAAAGAATAGAATCAGATATCGGCAGAATCAGGTGCTTCACAACTCTCCATTTTCAAGTATAATACTCAACTACCAGAGAATAGAACAGACCAAGAAATAAAAAATCCATCATCATTAATAACTAAACATCAACCATAATCTCCAAAAGAAAAAAAAAAGTTAATCTTGATGACCAGCTCCAAAAAATATAGAAAGAACAGACAAAACAACAAACAATGAAAGATATTTCATACAAAAAATCCACCAATATAAAATCAATTCTAGCTCCATAAGAAAGCATTTATCACGAGAAAAGCATAAGAATAAGACCAAGAGAGGATTAGAACAGAAACATAACATACAAAAACATTATAGTTCATCCATTCACTCTTAATAACTTAGATCAAATATTCAAAAATTAAATATTATGATTAATTTTAATGTACTGTAAGAATTCACCTTAGGTCAACAAAAAAGTTAAAATACAAAAAGAAATAAAATTAAGATGAAGTCTATTTTTATTTCACAGAAGAACTAGTAAGTACAATAAATTCCATCCAATTATAAAGACAACCTAAGAAAATCCACTAAAAGATACTAGCACAAAAAGTTATAGGAGGGAGAGTAGAGACATTTAACTTTAAATTTTATAAAAATAATTCACAATGAGAGGAATTTCATTCTTAAATTTAAATTTTATGTTTTTTTCTCTTTAACTAACTAAGGAATATTATGAACAAGAATCTCAGCTAGATGATGCTTGACATGTTGTGAAGCAAGCATCAACTATGCAATTGCACATATTGCTCAAGTAACATACAGATTTGAGTTCGTAAATCGATTATATAGAGAAATTGTTAAATCTTCTAATTGGCTAAAGTTATAGTTTATTAAATCCTAAGTTTAGTCAGCTTTTTGATTTTTTATAGTGTCTAATTCCTAATAACAAAAGCCTTACTGTAGATTTTGGAGTATTTTTGATTAGATGAAAATATCATACTTCTGTGAATCAGATCGTGTGAATCCTCAATATTCCTCTGATGAAAATATCATACTTCTGTGAATCTCATTAATCTCACCACTCACTTACAATACACACACTCTCACACTCCATAAACAACAGATATGAAAAAATATGAGAGGAATATTAATTTTCTCTTCAAAGTGTCCTCCTCCTCCTTACAAATTGGTGTCTCTCCCATTTCAAGTAGCATCTCCCCCTTCATCTTTTACAATTCCCACTCATTTCCACACAAAACCACTTAAAGCTGTTGTCTGACGCCTTAGCGTTGGCTGTTGAACATGGGGGCACTGAGGCTTGGTGTGCTTGGGTGTTGGAGTTTAGTGTTTGGGTGTTGGGCAGCTAGCACCTAGTTTTGTGCCTTAATATGTCATTTAAGGCTTTTGACACTGGGACATAGCTAGCTTGGTGTTGGGTTGTTGTGTGCTATGGAAATCATGGGAATTGGATCCTCATCTTGAGCACATGGACTCCCAATCTGATGCGCGGGGGTTTGGTGCATGGGCACTGAGCATCTAGCAACCACTTTCAACCTGCTTAGTTTCTTACACACTTCAATCCATATGGACTATTTGGGACCCTAATCTTGGGCGTCGGGACCTAGATTCGATACTTAGCTAATTTTCATCATTTTACTCCTTTAAGCTAACTCCACAACTATTTCCTGCATAACACAAAAAAATCACCTTCCATTAGCATAAAACTAGCATAAATAAAAAATACAACACATAATTCACATTACATCACCAGTTTTTTTACCTCATATCAAACTCCCCTACACTTACATATCATTTTTCCTCAAGTAATTCAATAAAATAATTTTACTTTTAAAATTTTGTTAATACCACGCATTTTAAAGTTTCCTTGCTCTTGAATAATATCATAAAGCTACTATAAAGTTGCGCAAATATCAATAATGAATTGAACTTTCATTAATTTAAAATAACTTAACACTATTTAAATTAATCCACCTCTTAACAAAAAAAAGTCTTAAATCACTTAATATAGTTTGACTAAAATAAATTCATTTATCAAAGATATATTTAAATCACTTAACTTATTGATTAAATATTTTTAATTTCATAACTTTCTTTTTGAATATAACATTTGTGAATCCAATTAAGTAAGCTTTTATGCTTTATGTAACAGAAAGAGTTAGTGCACCAATTTTCTATTTTATGCTTAACCTCAAGCTTTTTCTCAAAAGATTCTTAAATTCTCTTTTCTTTTGTACTTAGAGTTTTCTCTTTCTTCTTTTATCTTCCCATTTTTCTTCTATTCTTCAATGATTGAGAATTACTATCTTATATTAAGCTTATTTTTATTTTGAATGTTCATTCTTCTCTATTATATAATTCTTAATCATCTCTTAATTTTTATTCACAAATTATTATAATTCATTTAGAATTTAAATTTCAATGAGGTCATTTAGAATTAATAATGAATGACTTAAATATCTTTGATTAATTATTTATATTTATATTTTATCCCTTTTAAGTGTTTAAGAACTCTTATGATAAAAAAATAATTAATTTAAATATGATATTAGAAATTATTAAATCAGCTTAAATTCAACCTTTATGTAATATTTTCTTACTTTTAAGTCTGCTTTATATGTATGACCAAATTACAAGGATTTTATTGACCTCATTTTGTGTCAACTCTTCTTTCACCTCATGGATCTAAAATAGAGCTAAAATACAGCTCAACGAGAGAATATTTTGAAAGTATTATTATTATGCTCCAAAATTATTGTTTCCTTTACAAATCATTGTATTGCTTGGAATTTCATGCTATGACCTATATTTGGTTCATTATTAATGTATGAATAAAATGAAATAAGTTTCAACGACTATTAGACAACTTTTTTTGTGTAGCGAGCTATCATACATGAAAATTCATCCCATGTAAAGTTTTTCAAACGAAGTGTCAAAAGAAACTCTGCGAACACATCTGGATCGCCAAAATATTTCAAATGAGCTTTATACACCTAAATTGGACTCTATCTTGAAGCTCATTTAACCTACAATAATTTGAACGATAGTTAGGATATTTTGGATAAAATTACAATTTCACCCTTGAAATGAGCTCAAAATACAATCAAGTTGAGTTGAAACATCAAAATTTGCCAATTTGAAGCTCATCAGAAGTTTCATAAAACATGTCAATTTTTTCTCTCCTAAGTGGGATCAACACATTGACCTGAATATCCATGACATTTAACCACTTTACCAAAACCATCACCACAATTGTGTTCTACTCATTTTTCTTCATCAAATGGACTAAAAAGCTCTCTAATAAAAGTCGTGATCCTCTTCTCCCAAAATAGGCAATGTGGTAACTTTGCGCCACAAAAGTGGCGCCTAGGTGCCTTGACACCATGGTGCCACTCATTTTCTCCCAACATTCCCAAACCGAGAGGGCAGCAAATTTGTGCCACCTAAAGTGGCACTTAGGCACACAAGCTCCAAGCATGGTTTCGAAGTTAGGAGTCACGTCTCTTCATCCCCTGCAATCTGTGGGAGCTCCAAGTGTTGGGGGAAGGCTGAATGTCAATCTTTGCTTCAATCGATGGTAGTCAGGTTGCTCTGTATGAGGCAACTACTCCAATAGCTGTCTCTGCCTCTACTAACAAACTATAAATAGGCGCCCTACTCCTTCCCTCATTCACGCACCTCTTCCTCTCCTACTTCTCACTCCTCCTCTCCAGTGGTGCTCCGATCATCCTCCTCTTCTTCCTCTGCGATGTTCTTGATAGTGGTCGGCTTTCCTCCTCCGGTAAGTCTCCTTCCTCCTCCTTTAATTTGCATTTATTATATTTTATGTTATTTAACTTAATTAATAAAATGAATTAATTTGGATATGCTCAGGTTTGAGCTAGCCCAAGGTTAGCTGAAACCGAATCTGGCCAAAATTTGATCTGAACTAGAATTGACCGGACCCAAACCCAACCTGACTTAGCCCAACCTAACCCGAACTTGACCAAACATGACCCGAATTTAACTTGACCCAAAATTGACTCAGACCTTACCTGACCGGAACCCAACATGACCCAAACCCAAGTTGACTTGACATTGACTCGACCTGACCCAAACTTAAACCTGACCTAATTTGAACCCAACCTAACCCAAACCTAACAAGAAACCAACCTCACCTGAGCCCGACCTAACCCAGCCTAATCCAACCTGATCAAATCTAACCCAACCTAGCTCGACCTAACATAGGCCAACCCAACCCAACCTAGCCCAATCTAACACAACTTAACCCAGCTTAGCCCAACCCAAACTAAATCAACCTAGCCTAGCCTAACCCAACCTAGCTCAACCTAACCCAACCTAGCCAACCTAACCCAACTTAGCCCAACCCAACCTAGACTAACCCAAACTAGCCCAATCTAACCCAACCCAACCCATCCCAACCCATCCCAACCTAGCCCAACCTAACCCAACTTAGCCAAACCCAACCTAGCACAACCTAGCCTAACCTAGGTTGACCTAACCCAGCCCAACCTAACCCAACTTAACCCAGCCTAGCCCAATCTAACCTAACCCAGCCCAACCCAACCTATGCCTAACTCAACCTATGTCCAACCTAACCGAACCTAGCCCAACTTGGCCCAAACCAACCTAAACCAACCCAACCAACCTAAGCTAGCCTTAGCTGACCCTATCTTACCTTAGTTAACCTTAGCTAACCGTAGCTGGCCTTAGCTGACCTTAGTTAACCTTAGCTGACCCTATCTTACCTTAGTTAACCTTAGCTAACCGTAGCTGGCCTTAGCTGACCTTAGTTAACCTTAGCTATCCTTATCTAACTTTAGTTGTGGGCCTTTGTTGACCCTAGCTCAATTCAACCCAACCCTAGCCCAAGTTCTGAGTCTAACCTAATTTAATTTCATGTTTAGTGTTTTATGTGTAGTTCAATCATGTTTTCACTCTCTTCGTATACCATGTATAGTACTTATTGTATATAAAAATAAAAAGAAAGGCTAAAATAAAAGGAAGAGGGGAACTTCTCATGTAGGTTCTTCTCGCTAACATTTTAATAAAACATGTTAAATGCAAGCTTTAAACCTAAAGAGACTTTATTATCATCATGACTGAAAACCTAGGAATCAAAACGAATTAGTAACTAAATATCAATCTTAAATAAAAATTTAAATCTACCAACTTAAATAATGAGAACTAAACTGAGATAAATATGCCCCGAACCCCAAGTTAAACAATGTAGAAATAAAACTAAGGGCAACACATAACCTAAATTAGTCCAGTCTAGAAGCGTAGGTTAGTTTACTTGGTACCAGTAGCTATAATTAAAAACTGAGACCTATAAAATAAACTACCTTACCCCTTAAAACTTTATAGGTGACCTAAGATGAAGTAACACATCATTACTGGCAAAGGCACCACTAACAACTTTTAACTAAAAAACCCCTGATTTGTCATTGGAGATTTCTAAGTTATAAGGTTGGTTCATGGTTAAATTTTATCAATGCAACTGAGATGATGGAAAGTCATTGGCATCTTGACCGATAGCATTATTCCCAAACTTTAGGTTTGTCCACCCATTTAGGCTCTTTGTAGAGTCTAAGCTAACTAGGATTCTTACCTACATTTAGAAAGCTTTCTTACCCAACTCTACCCTTTAGTTTAGGGATATCTTTCAACTCAAACCAATACATGCTTAAACTCTTAATCAATCAAACCCATTAAACATATCTTAAACTCTTTTAATTCTACCTTGAAAGTATCTTCAATCTACGTCTTTTGAGTAAACCATCCTCCCTGGAATGGTCAAGTGCCTCCTCCTGGGTTTTTCCATGACACATAGTCATTGGATTGTATGTCCCATTCTTATTCCAAATTTGGATTATAATTGGCTTGATATTGTAGGGATACTAGACCCTAGAATAAAATAAACCCTATTTTACATACATAAGGTTGAGAAAAAATTAGTTCATGTAAACCTATAAGTTTTAAGAGATTTTTATCATATGAATGTTTATCTTCATTTCTACGGTAATATTTCTTCTCCTCAAAGTATTGCATTTTTCCTTAAAAGTCATATATGATCATTTAGATAGAAAATCTTTTAATATCTATTGTGGATACACGTTAACTCACAACAAAAAAAATCTTCGACAATGGTTTTTCTAGTGACTCCGTTGGATAAATTTCCACTCTCCATATTTAATATTGACTTATGTTATTATTTATCAATATTATTTGTATTTCTTATAGACTTAAGCTACTCTTTTAAGTTGGACTTTCATTTATCAATCATGGAATGAGTTCACCAAACATCCTTGAAATCTAGTTCCCCCCCCATCCTTAACTTTGATTTAAACTTTATTTAATGAATAAAGGAGTTGCCCGTCATTATTCTCCTTCAATTGAATGCATTTTCAAACTGATTTTGATCTCAAATTCATTAAATTTCAAAGATTCAACGGTCGACTTCCCCTTGATGTTCTCTTTACATTCAACTACATGAAAGATGTCAGCTCCTAAGCTAATTTTTTCCTTTAAAAATGGAACAAACTTGGCTCTTGACTTTATTCATTTGAAGGGTGGATCATTGTATGAACTTTTCCACAGTAGCCCCCTACATCATTGATGTAAAGGAGTCATTAGTGGAATTTAACATCATATATGAATAAGAATTTCCTGCACTAAAAAAGAGAACCATTAAGATCTTTCTTGTTGAAACAGCTATTGATGTTGATTCTAGAGTTACTTGCTATTTTGAAGAAATGAAAATTATCAAGAGTCTAGAAATTTCTGAAAACCATAAGACTACTGAGGGCATAGGATAAATAATTAAAACCTTAATTGTTTTTAAGATTAGTCTGTTGTTGAAGTTACTCCTTGACTAACTAAAACCCAATAGAGAAATCATAATATGAGAATTCATAAGAAGATTGTATGTGTTACAAAAGAAGTGGAATTTGTCGAAGAAAGAAATATTGGTGAGTCCAAGTTAACTAAAACCTCTCCTTTCTTGAATAGGAGTAGGTTTCACTTACTCTATACTGCATAATGAGAGGAAAATGTCTGTAAGATAGCAAAGTCACCTCCACCTTCATTTGAGTATGAACACCTTGACAAAAGAAAGAAAAGATCTAGGGTAGCAAACTCTAATGAATTTGCGAAAGAATAGCAAAGAAGGTGAAATACTCTTTTGAAGAAATTCATAGAGCTGTAGGAGGTGTGTGTGTGTGTGTTTTTTTTTATTCAACATCAGAGTCGTCAGCTTGTCTCTATGTGTGTGTATGTGTGTGTCTTTGTATGATTTCTTCTTTCCAAGTAAATCTCTCTCCCAGATTATCAAAGAGAATTTAGAGAAGAAAGGAATCGAAAAGATGAGAATATATGATGAAAATAGACAACACAATTAAAAACAAACATGAAGAGCTTATGTAAGTAATTCCCATGTGATAGGTTGAGATTATACATCAAAACAGAATCATATTGAAATACCTATAAACACAATATCCACAAAGAGAATCTCTATATAAGCAACTCATAACAAGAGAACCAAAAAAAAATATTTTTATTGTGGGATCAAAAGCAACTTCCAAAGGGATGTATCTCTTTTGTTAATTACATTTTATGGGATACCTAAGAATACTCTTGATGACAGGGGTCATGCTTACATTTAAGTGAAAAATATTAAAAATGGGTGTCATAAAGGATAGTTATTTCATCGAAACATCACAAAGTTATCAAAGTTCACACCAAGCTATAAAGAGATAGAGTGAGTCTTTCACATTTCATATAGGTAGCGACTCATCATTAAACTAAACCTAAGAAATAACTAGGTCAGCAAGTAGGATCATCCTACTACTTCAAGGTCTAACTGGGCCATAAGAGTAGATGATGAATCACTACATCCCAAAAGAGCAGCAAGCTTGTCAGTAAAATGGGGTCAACTATATGACTTCTATGATGTGTCCAAAGACTCGACAAAGCTCAAAAGGGGTTTATCAAGAAAAGGGCCAAAATCCTTTAGTAGGCAGAGGTATCCGGGCCAGAATGTCATGGATTCATCATCTCAAGCTATGGAGACTCTAAGTATACCTCATCATGAAGCTAATCGACGCAACCTAACTAGAGACCCCTTGTCAGCAACCCATGTGTTTTATCATCTAAGGGAACCTCGATAGACCTAATTTCAATGAAGATAAAAAGACTCGAACTCCTATGATTCTATAAAGGTATAACTCAAAGAGATGAGACTTATACCTGTCATATAAATGGATAGGAAGCAATTAGAAGGAAAAAAAAAGAAGAGGTGTCTGACTATAAAGCAACTAGATAGGAAGTATACCACATCTGGGTTGGGGAAGCCTCTAACACCTCAAACGTGCTATACGACCTCCTAAGTAGAAATCTTATGCTTGGCCATCAGATTGGGAAAGCGCGAGGACTTCCCCTAGGGACATACAAAATGATGCAATTGTATAAAAGCAATTCTAAGCATGGAGGATATATTAAATATGACTTGGGTGATGTTCATATTCTATAGCCCATTTTAAATCCATCTCGAAGGGCATGAAAAAATGTAAAGCGGGAAATAAAATAGTTATTTTAAAGCGATGATAATTTAATCCTAAATTTTAAATTAGGCCTAAATTTTAAATTAGGTCAATTTTTAATTATTATGATTTTCGATTGGAGTGATTACCGATTGGTTTTATTCCCCTCATGCATAGATGGGGTGTCATTTCCTTTGCCGGAAACTAGAAAATTAAGAGGATGGGAGATAGGGATAAGATTAAAATAATTTTTTTCTTCAAATGATCCTTTATTTATAGATGAAATGGTGTCACAACGCTTAGAAGTAGCATTGCAGTGATGGCTCTATAAATTAATAGCTCCATTAAATTTAGCATATATTACATATGGTTGTCATCAATGGGATCGATGAGGCATTGGGGTGCCAAGAGTAGTGTTGTGATGTTATGCCAAGATTTGGTCAAATTATCATAAAAGTGCATAACCACTTTTCAAAATTGGGCCCTCACCAACCATTAAAGACACCTTAGCATCGCGGTGCTAGAAATTGGCACTGCAATATGGGGTTAGTTTATTGAAACATGTTCCCAAGTGTGCTCACATGTGCACAAAAACATTACGAGAGCAAGGGCACAACGATAACCAAGGCCAACATCAGCTCTAAAACTCTAAATCTTGCCAATTTTGCACGTTTTGTCCCCATAGAGTGAGGAACTGGGTGTTCTAACAGGGTGACAACAAAAATGCACTAAAGATGATAACATTACTAAAGTTATCAGCATACTTAAAATTATTAATACTGCCCTCAAAATAAAACATATTCATAGAGTTAGAAAAGTAAGAATCCGACAAGGCATCAACAAAAGCTTTTATTTCTAAAAGACAAATAAAATCAATTTTATTACATGAATTAGTATATAGCGAAGATATCAAATATTTCCCATTCAGAGCCTGCGAAAGGCCAAGAAGAGAACAATTTAAGAAGCAAGAGAGGGGAGGAAATGAAGAAGCATCCATGAATGAAAAAGGGCAAAACCCCAAACCCCAGTGAAACGCCACCAATCATAAATAAGAGAGAAAAACCTAGATTTTCCTCAAGAGGAGGAAAGAAAAGCAGGAAGTCTCTTCAAACTCTAGTGGAATCGAAGAATCGCCTTCAAGAGTGAAAATCCTATATAGTCATCGAATTTATTTCCCCTGATAAATCATTGTTGAAATTTTTTCTATACAAATTAATGATAATTCATTGAGCAACAACTTTAGGATTCTTATGAGATCTTTATGTCAGAAAAATGAATGAATAATGAAGACTATTTTATTGCATTGCCTCAATATCATGACAACTAAAATAAAGTACAACATTGCTTAAATTTTATTTCATTTTTCAACCCATATTCATACACTTAAGAGAATTATTTATAAAATAAAATGCATAATGGAGAGAAAATATTTAACTATTCAATTAATTATAGTAAATCAATGATGTGGCATGTAGGTAGTAGATCTACTCATAATTCATGAGAATCATTTTGTGAGCACATGAGTCAATGAGATGACATTTTATGAACACAAGAGTCAAAGATATGAGGGTTGGGTTAGGCTAAGCACAAAATATTTAGGCATGACTAATAATATTATTTGGCATATTTTATTTATATAATCACATGCTATGCCATTTAATTTATAATGCAAATATTTAATTTGTTATTATCTCATATTAAAATGAAATAATATAAATAACATTATTAGTTAATAGTTTAAAATCGTGGTGTCAAAAATTGATCGACTCGCGAAATCATCCCGAACCACTCAAAAAGTCCAGGTTCAGCTTGATCCGAATAGTTTTTGTGCGGGGTTCGAGTTAAAAATATCATAACACATTTAATTTTTTCAGGGTTGGGTTTGAGTTGACTTGCTAATCCAAAAATGACATGTTAACCCTAATTGATTTGAAATCGATCTACTAACTTGAAATTGAACCGAAATTGATCTGAAACAACTTGTTTTGAACACGAATAGCTATTATTCATTGTGTTAAACGTGTTACATTGGCCGGCTTTATGGGTATGAGGTGAGTCTGTTTGAGTTTGGTCGACCGTATTCGGGTCAAGTCAATTTCAGACCAGACCTGAGCCCGAATAAAAAGCACCATTGTAATTATAATATCATTATTGTGCCTTATCTTGATATTTTTAAATGCAATATTCCAACCCTACGCCATCATCAATTATTTGAAAATAAGGAATAGATGAAGGAATCTTTAGAGTTTGACAATGAATTGTCTTATTGCACTTGCAATTTATTCACGTGCCATCCAGCTCTGTTATCATAATGTGTTAGACTATATATTTTAATTTTGGGTCGGCCGTTCTAAAGATGAGTATAAAATTATAAACGGGGGAATCGACTTTTTGTTAAAAAGTGTGATGGGACTACTAAAAAAACATTTTTCCAAATGAAATTAAAGAAATTTAAATATGTGGTACAAATTATTTTTTTATTTATATATCTCATGTCTAAATTTTCATATTTATATGTATCAATAAATGCATTATTTCTCATGAATCTTAAAGGTAAATTTTTAAACAAAAAATATTTAAATTTTGATTAAAAGTTATTCGAAATTTTGATTTCATCAAACTTACACTCAAACTGAACGTCTTGATGAGGCAAAACCAATGGTACCAAAATTGGTCAAATTTGAGTTAAATCAAGCTATGTCAAGACATTAAATAGTTTTTTATAAGTTTGAAATATACAATTGAAAGGTTAAACGGATTTCCAGTTTAACAAGCTTATAGTTAAATCGAGTGTCTTGGCGAGATGAATTCAGCAAGTCTAAGATCGTTTAATTCTGACATCATTAAAACACTCAGATGTTCTCTGAATGATGTCCAGCCGATGGATTCTCTTTGGATCCGTCTGAGATAGTGGTTTGAATTCTTCTATAAATTGAGCCCTAACAACTCTTGAGAGCTGACCTACACGTTAAGTCGGAAGAAAACTGCTGCACAGAAGATCTAACAAACACCTCTTGCTTCTGCAGCCGCAAGCCACTGTCGGCCACCATCAGGCGCCCTCCGCATGACGCAATAAATCTTAGTGTAGAGTCATTGTTTGCATGGTGGAGCGATGAAGTACTGTGCGAAAAAACAACCAATGATGTGGAACCACGAAGCAGTGCATCATCCCGAACTTTGTGTCAAGCTCAAAGACGATGTACTAGAGCTCCAACAATTATACCCCACTGGCGACTTTTCTCTGTTGCGGGACAATGAGTTCCTCTGCGCATGAACATTGTAACTCAAAAAATTGTGTAATAATTTCTCGTCTCATAGTGAATTATTTCAACTTGGCTGGACCGATGATTTTTTTCGTTACTAGTTTTCCACGTAAAAACATCTACTGTTTCCATCCATCGCTTTTATTATCTGAGTGTGCTTGCTTTCGTACGAACTAAAGACATTACCGTACCTCCTTGAATTCTCTAGCACACATCAACATATACATTATTTTGATGTGAAATTAAAAATGATAATTGTGATATTTTTTATGTGAAATTAAAAAAATTGAGTGACATGTGTGTGATATGAAAGTTTAGGTGTGAGATATGTAAATACATAAGATTTATGTGCAAATTATGTAAATGCCCCAAATTAGACAACCTTTTTCCAAGCTCTGCAATTAAAAAACTTTTTTCCAGCATCAGCAGCAAGGGACAGTTTGTTTTATTATAGCCGCTTTAAAATGTTTACAATCCATATAAAGTGAGCTATATTATGGTGTTATAATTAGGGCTGAGAATTTAGCTCCAAGATCATTAATAGTTTGAAAATTATTGAGATTTTTGGCTCGGATTGAGATAGGATCCAAAAAAAGGGTCGAGCTATGTACCAAAATTTCGAATTATTTTTTTTTTTAGTCGAATTCAACTCGGATCGGTAATAATTCTATTGATGTTAGGGCTGTGAATTTAGCGATTTAGTTTGAAGATTATCAATCACTCAAAAATCGTCTCGAATTTTGGCTCAGATCGAGATCAGATAGAAATAAACGAGTCAAGTTATGTGTCAAAATTTTAAATCAAATTTTTTTTGAGCTAATTTTAAGCCGACTCAACTCGGCTTGAAACTAGATCAATAGTTTAAGAAAACTTTGTTTTTGTCAACAAAAATTATATTTTACCTTGCGCTAACATATTTACTTTTCTTTCTTATTAGTGTATTATAATCTTTTTTATTAAAGCAAAAAAAAAGTAGCACTAAATATTGCTGAAAGTTTATTGAAGTTCATTAATGAGCAACAAAATAGGCTTTATCCTCATTTTTCATAGATTATAAAATATTTTATTTTATTTTGCAATAAAATATAATTAATATGCTAATTTTTTTGTTGAAATTTTGACATTAGAATTATTAATTTATTGATATCACTATAATTTATCAGCATGTGACGGTATATCAATATAGTAGATGTTGAATCCTAAATTGTCTTCTTGGAAATATGCCCTGAGAGTTAGAGTTTGTGAGGAGAAAAATGAGAGAGAGAGATAAGAGAGTAAGTGAAGAGTGTCGGAAAATTCCCCTCTGTGAGTATCCAAAAAGAAGAAGTCTCTTTATTGATTTCAGGGTCTCCTATTTATAGAATTCTCAAAATATAGTTACATAAAAATAAACAACGGTTACTATAGTTATCCAAAGCATTGAATCGATGTATGTTGAGTAAAAATTTATATTGTAATGCAAATAAAATTTAATGTTGGTCGACCGTTCCATGTGCTAGTCGACTGACTTTGTCAACCGACCACAGGTCTCTCAGAGATATCTGATAAATTGTCAGAAGTGCATGTTCACTTGCTCGTTCGGCGGATATGTGGAACGGAAGCATCAATAGGTCAAAGCTCCATGTCGATCAATTCTTGCTTCATGCTAGGATGGCCCCAAAGTACTCCCCCATTCAATTCGGCTCGTACTCTACTACAAATGTGTTGGTCGTGTCGACGGGAAGTGATTCGGCTTCATGATTTTTGTATTTTTTGTCGACGGGAAGTGATCATTTGGTTGACTGATCTGTTCAGCATTTTTACTCATTCAAGGTTGATAAGGAGGACTTTGTCATGTTCTCAGCTGAGAATAAACTCCAGCTGCTTGGAGCCAAAAATAAAATTAAGGATGGGAGGAAATAATTCGTGGTCGGTTCCTGCTTAGGGAACTGGGGATTCCTAACTAGGTCAGCAGACAGTGTGGGACAAGACGAAGTCCCTTCCAAAAGAACTGCAAGCAATCGAGGTGATGTTACTCTGTTGAGAGAACCCTTACTCGGGTTTTGAAAAAAGAGATGACTCGGGATCTATGTCTGGCTTCTGATGTTGTTGGAGTCACTTAGGTGAAGGTGGTGAAAGAAAAAATTATCTTTCGAGCAGCAAAAGCTGAAACTTCCTCCACCGATAGATAATATCATGAAAAGTAGTATTCAGAGGGTCGACTCCTTGGTGTTGTTGCCTCAGCAATGGTCGACGCCTGTGATGAAAATTTTGTAACTTCTTGTTCTAAAACCTCGATCATTATTTAGAATATTGTGACTAGTGAGGTTACCAATATTGTCTGATCTCACTCACTTGATGCAAGAACAAGAAGAGGAAAACAACCTATCATTGACAAAGGAGTTTTTGAGGAAGCTGAGATTCCCAATCTTCAATTTCCAAATTTTTTTCGAGCTGATTTCAAGCCATACACTGATCAGCTCGAACTAGCTAAAGATCGACTCAAATTATCTTTTTTTATTATTTATAAAAATATATATAATGCTAAATAAAATCAAATATAAAGAACTACAAGCTGATTTCGAGCTGGAACATATCTAAATAACTCAGTTTGAGTCATCTTGTTTCGATTTCAAGCCAAATCAAGCCGATTACGAGCTGAAACAAATCCAAATAACTCAAAGTTGAGCCGACTTGTTTCGATTTTGAGCCTGATCAAGCTTGATTCAATCTCGAGCCTAGCTAGCTCAAAATCAAACATAATGAGTACGATCCCATTTTGATTTAAACTCAATCAAATCGAGCTGATCAATCTAGACTAGTTAGCCCCGGCTCTGCTCTAAGTCGGTTTGTGAACAACCGTAAATACAAATAAATAAAAACTATTATTTATGTAAATTGAAATTGAAATCAAAATTAAAATATAGGGTTTAGGGGCAATCATTTTGAAAACATGATGATATTGGTTGATCGGCACTGGGTGTAGCCTTATCCTTCTGGTTAGTGGTATCATCTCCAATCATACGACAGAAAATAGTTTTGATTAATTTCTTCCGACTCTTCCGACTCTTATAAAAGAGAAAATTGTTAAAATTGTCCGCTTGCAAAAGTGTCACTTTAGCCCAAAATTTTTTTAAAATTACAAATCCTTTGATTCTTAGAAGAAGAGCTATCTTAGCCATCATTTAAATATTTGAAGATTAATTCAACATTTTTATAGACTTTGGAATTAAAATGACCCCATTAACTCAATTTTAAGTGCAAAAAAAAAAAAAGAGAGAAAAATCCATTAGAAGGATGGGACACTTCTAAGCATTTAGCACAGTTTTTTTTGTCTAATGCATTCCAAAGCAAACAGAGCAGCCATTTTGCTCTTTTATAATGGCTAACTAACTATAAAGGATCTTGGATGCATAGTTATTTCATTGTTTTTCTTATGTGTATGAATGGTCATAAATGTCATTAATAAAGCCGTTTTGGCATCATAATAAGCAGGAGAAAACAGGCATAAGCAACAATTTAAGGCAAATTTTGTCTCATGATAAATAATGATGTTAAGTTTTATTTAAAGTAATTACCTTATTGTTTTTTTATAAATATGTTTATATTTTAATCTTAATGTTTTCATGAATCTCATTTGAACATATATAGTGTATTTTTTATGTATTTTTTTGCGTATACTACCCGCATGAATTTTTTTCCTAACAATATGTAGGTCCACCAATTAGGGCATATTGACTCAATTTATTGGATAAATGCTCGAGTTATCAAATAAAAAGTTGAAATTAGGCTCCGATTAGAGTGAGGCTCGAGCCTGACTTGAAAGCCAAAATTTGAAAGAAGATGAGCTCGAGCTTATTCAAATTTGGTTCTACATACTTTAGCGAGATTCGTACACTATTTTGTGTTAGTGTTTGATATTTTGATTGTTTGATATAGTTTGCATTATCTAACACAATTTAAAAGGATTTGCTTATTCTTTTCATGTATTTATGGTTAACATTGACCAATTTTGTTTTGAGTTATGTTCTTGAATGCTTTAATTCAATTATGTTAACTAATTGTTATTGCTCTACTAGTGTAGTCTAGTCGTAACGCCCAATTTGTATCGAAAAACTGGATTGGCTCTAGATTGATTCATGTTTAATTCAAAAGTGAGCCTAACTTGAATTCGACATGTTTGAGTTTATGACCATAATTGGAGCATAATTAGTTCAAAAATGAGCTAGATTCTTCCCTTCGTTAATCATAACTCTTTCAACGTACTCCAAAGGCATACTCCATCATTGAAAGAATAAGATAGTTTAGAAGGTTCCAACTACTATCCATGGTGCCAAAAATATACATCAATAACTCAATATTTTCTAATATAACGATTATTGATAATAAGAAAATCATCATTAAGAAGTTAATATTTGTATATGTATATATGTGTTCGCGCATCTTTATGTACCAATCTTAATGTAATGCTTGTGTTCTCAAAAAAATATTTTTAAAATTTTGAAAAATATCATATACATATTTTTGAAAATAAATTACACTTTAGTTGTCATAATACATCTATATGGACAAATGTCCCATTTTTTTTATGTATTTGGGCAACTATTCTCTAAAATGGTTTTGGATCAAAATACCCCCAATGAGAAATAATCTTTTATATTCTAAAATTGTTTCTTACATTGTAATTTCATTAAGTGGTCAACTAAGATTCTCATGAGTGAGGTTAGAAATTGAGGATGATGCTCTTAATCATGAGATGGGTCACAACATTGATGAATTGTTTATTGGCCTACATCATCCAAACCAATCAAGACTTCTCCAAGGTACCAGTGAGCATTTTTTTCTAACATAGAATGCTCTGATATAACCCTTTCCCAATCTCTAATCCCTCCAATATCTCCTTCATCTTCGATTCATTGCCACCGTCTTCTCATCAAAATTTAAGTCATTAGACCTCTCAGTTTCCTCATAATTCATCTCTATTGGCAAAGCCTGCTGCAAGCTAAGCTAATTGAAATATTCACAATTTATCTTTTATGCCACAATTCCACGAAACTATTTGTTTGATGACTTCGCCCTCCTAATGGTCAAGAATATCATTGCAATTCAAAATGAATATCATCTACGTAGATGTTCTCAATCATGAGAAGAGTGATTCAAATATTTAAGATCATGATTTCTACTATGACTTTTTTTACGAGTTATGAATGCGAAGAACTATATTTCTTTCGAGATATTCTAGTTCAAAGGTTATATAGAATTTATTTTCTTAAAAGGCATTCTCCACCTTTATCATTTTGTGTAACCGTTGGCTCATTGCATTTGCACCTTACACTCTCATAGCCATACCGGTTCAAACGGTGAAGTACCCTCCGAAAGCCGCCTATCTGACCATCCAACTACCGGTCCGGTCTAATCGACCCGCTGGTTCAGCATCATTTACCGGCTCTGTCTCCAATTTCCAACCGAAAATGCGCGCCGGCCGCCGGCCGGGCTTTCTCTACCCCAAAAATACCTTGCGGCTCGCAGCGCCCCCTTATAAATGCTCGCACCCGGCCCCCTTTATCGTTCCTCTGCAATTACCTAATTTCACGGTCTTCCGGCAGCTGATGCGATTCTTCTTCCCTGGTCTATTCTCATACCGAAACCCTAACCCTATCCATCTCCACGCTTTCTTTGCGAGGTCTTTACCTCTGTCCTTCTCTGGATTTCGCGATATCTGTTCAGATCGTTCCTACTTGTTTCCATCGTCGTGGTTTGGTTCGACTCTCCGGCGGAATCGGCTAGTCCAGCCGTCGAGGCCGCTTTCGGTTGAGTCGGGTTTGGCGTTGTCTTCTTCGTCTTCCTTTGCTTCTTTCGAGGGAGCCATGTCTGTGGTGGCTAGCATGGCCGACGAGGCCATTTCGCCGGCGAAGAAATTCTGGTTAAAGGCACAGAAGGAGGCTATGCTTGCTAAGTACACCCCGTTTGTTGTCTGCTTAGCGTCGGGGAAACTTGAGCTGGACACTTTCCGACAGTACATTGCTCAGGATGTTCATTTTCTCAGATCGTTTGCCCGCGCGTAAGATGATGAGTTTACGTTTCTCTGATTTATTGTGCTTTATTGTCACCGTTAGTCTTTGGCCCTTGGTTTCTATTCTATAACTCCGCCCGCTAATGATGTTACTTTAGATTTGGGCCGGCGTTTATGATGTGCTGTTTATTTTTTTTCGTATCTTATGCTTTAAGATTTTTCGGTGCATGATGCTACGTATCATTAATGCTCGTTTTCTTAAGGTTGTCTTGATATTGGAATCTTTTGAGGCGGTCAAGTGGTCATCTAAGATTATTGAATGCCAATCAGTTTATTGTTTAGACATCTTCTTGCTTTTCTTGCCGCTGAATGATCTTTTCCTTGTGCTTGAATCCTTGTTTAGGTACGAGAAAGCTGAAGAATATGCCGACGATGATGATGCCAAGGCCGCAATATCTAAATTGTGGAGAACTAGCACAGAGGAGATGAAATTGCACAACTCTGTTCTCCAAGTAAGCTTTAGCTCTTTTTTAATTTTGAATTTTATTAAAGTTCAACTTCTTTCATTTCGTAGTAGACTGTCACATTTTTTATTTTCCAGTTTTCTTGCCTTCCGATTAATTAACAATGTTTACATTTTTACTTCTCAAGAATGCATTATCGCTCAGCAAATATGAATTGCTTCTATGACAGATTGAAGAAAATCTCTGCATAGATATCACTAATATAAGATGTTCCAGATTTTTTCAGTTAGGAGATTTATGTCAAACTAGTAATTTGGAAGAAACTGATAGCCTTTTCTCTAGAAAGCCAATTTAATATAATAAGGGTTGACAGGATGAGCATGATATTCTTATATTTTCATGCATAGAGAGGGTTAGAAGTTTCTCTTTTGCCTTGACCCTTCACAAGGAAGCAGCTCATGATTTTTTTCTCCAAATGCCGAGGCTAAGGATTAACCAGACAAGAATGAAATGATTAGCTTGAAGTTTGCATTAAAAGTTTTGAAATGTTGATTGTAGTTTGTGATAGCTTTGTTGGTAGAACCACTGAATTGTTACCTCGCTGAAATCAGACAAATGGTAAATATTTTGCCATTGCAGTTTAGGTGCTTCATCTGTTATTGTTTTTTTTTTTTTGCCATCGCACTACGAGCGCAGTTGCTATGATGTGCTGATCTTAAGCTCATGATGACAGTGATCTAATTCATCGGGATAACTTCTCATCACTTGCAACACACATTGTGGTGTTTTAGCGGCTAGGACCAGGCATGTGAAATGCTTTTATTTTCAATGAGATCAGTTTGAACTACATGACTTGTTAATTTAAATTTGAACGTCATATGCTTGATTTGATTCAGTTTGGTGTAATTCCATGGGTTTCTTATCATAGGAAAGGCTTAAGTATCTGGGTCTTGGATGAAATAGAGCCTGCGTTCTTGTGGAAAAGATCTTTTGTTTTTGCGTCTGCTACTTCAAATTATAAAGCCTGATGCTATAACAGAAAAATTGTATGAGTTATATGCAAGCAGACTAGTCTTTTTTTAGATGAAACTGTATTGTTTTATTTTTTTTTTTTTTTTTTTTTTTTTTGTGTAACCTGAATTGATGTTTTGATGGTCTTTGCAAATATCTAGAATTGGTTATTCCCTTGATTTTCTCCACACTTGAATTTCTAGCATTTGGAATCACTATGGGGGCAATAACCAAAATTTGGCAGCATATTTCTCTTTTTTTTCATAGCATTTCTATTTCTTTCATTACTTTCCATTTATAACTTGTAAAATGTGAGAGATCCTAGCCCTCTTCAACTTTGTTAATTGATAAGCAATTAAGCTTTGTACGTCAAGTCTTGTTTGGGATGGTTGAATTATATTTTTTTTGGCATGATAATTTTTTATTCTTAATTGACCTTCAGCTATACATAATTTTCTTACAATCTTAACAAGCTCTTATAAAGCATTTTGTTAAGCCGTAGACGCGCTTTCAATCAACTTTAGATAAGAATTCTCGTGTTCAACTTTGAAATGCTCTACTCACAAGTTTAGTAATTAATAGGCCTATATTTTTTTTTCATGTGCTTTTTACCGCTAGGTTTCATAGGTTCAAATGCATTTAATAATTTGAACATATACTTATCAAATTATAAGCAAGTTTCATGCATCTAATTTAATAACTGAAGTCACACGAAAATATTATGACATGTAGCACTACTGATTTTGCCCATTCGTAGGCATTCTAAGATAGGATGAAACCAGAATGATTTCGTATATTTTTTGATAGTTGATGAGCAGGCCAGCAGGATTAATTGATTTTTTTTTATGTATTTGCATTTCAGATTTACTAGAAATTTGTTATTTTTATATTATGTATTATTTTCATGATGGTTATTATAATTTCTGGAATTTTGGTTGTCTGGTCATATTTTAAATGGTACCATTTGCTTTTAGAAGAACTTAATCATGATGAGTTGAGTGAAATTTTTTTTGCAACCCATATTTTGGCTTATTAGTTTTTTCCGTTCTTTAAACATAACTTATATTGAGCATTGAACAATTCATATGCTTGAAGGATTCAACATCTATATTATGAGAATTCTGTTTAATGTTCTTTTATCCATGCGCTTCTCACTTTTCTCTTAAATTATATTGAATCTATAATTTTTCTTGCCTACTGGACTTCACTTTTGTATCAAAGCAATCATCCTGGTATTTTTGCACCCTCCTTCAGAAATTTCATGCTCATGCTATTTTTATACTTATTTTATTGATTCTCTAAATCATTGGTCATCGATAAAAAATTCTTACTTTTTTATTCACTCCATGCAATTTAATTTTCTCTAACATCCTGTAATTGTTCCTCTCTCCACTCAAGCGCCACCTCTCTCCTCCTTTGAGGCAGCATTTTAAACATCATTTTGTACAATTTTCTATTATATTCTTTCCCTTTTTCCTTTCTTGCTCTCTTCTTTTCTATTCTCTATCATACTACCTCTTGTATAAAAAAAACACTGAAATAGTTCAAAAACTTTCCAATTCTGAATTTATAATTTAAATTCAAATTTAATTCAAATCATTAACCACTTTCTGGAATCTCCTCTACAAAAGTAGCCAAACTGTCCATTTTTTAATTTATAGTTAATTTTAAGTTAATTTAAATCATTGACCTCTTTCCAAAATCTTCTCTACCAAATTGACGAACCACAATCCATTTCATCTCGTTGTTCTGCTTCTCATTATCGCCTGACTTCTAGGCATGAATTCCCAGGAATCCCATGAACCCTTTATACATTTGAAGTCAAGCTTTTGTTTCTTGGAAAACTGAGCTACCATCTTTTTATAAAATTAAAAGATAAAGATATAGTGTGAGGCTTTTTTACTTCTCCAAGTTTTTTGATACTCTGAAGAATTGTCAAACTTTTTTTCCTAAGAATATTGCATCAAGATTGAAATTTAATGTTCACTTGTGTTGCCATTGTATGAGAGTAATTTATTTGAATTAACATTATATTGTCATGTGCATGTGCTTGTTTCTGGTAGCTTTATTTTTTATATATGAAAAACTAATAATTGATTTTGTTATTGGATTTATGGCCATCTCGTTAGTTGCATTTCAGGATGCTTTAATGCATGTTTTTGTATCATGATTATTACATGAATCTTGATGCCTAATAGTTGAATTAGTCTGGCTAAACATTTTGGGCAACTGAACATAAGGTGGTTATGTTTAGATCGGAATGCTTGTTAAATAAAGAGAACCGTGAAAACTTAGAATATAATTTTTATTAGGTGATGGAAAGTGAGAGAAGCTATTTGGCATATATTTTTTAAAATGAAATAACTTAGAAATCTTGGAAAAAAACCTCTTGTAACTTCATTCATTACCTAATGGCTCTGTAAGGTTGCCACCTAATAAGAAAGAAACCTCCATGCACATTAAATGATCTAGTGGATCCGTTCTATAATGGAACAACATGCTAATGATGGAATCTTCTTAGGTTGTCAAAAATGTCCTTCAAATAGATCTTCACGACCATCATTATTGACTTGAGAATGCTAGGAAGATTTCAAAGATCTTAAGAGTATATGTAGACTTTTAAGAGATCATAAAAACCGTCTGAGATCTTGAATAAATTGTTATTCTATTGATGATCATGATGGTTATTAATATCCTAATTATCATGACATGGATCATTGGGTTCATTTTGATCAGCATCATGATGCATCTGAAGCAATAAAAATAGTTGATGACAACCGCCCTCCATCCTTAGGGGCAATGATAGCTAATGCATTTCTTGATTTTTGCATTTGAAGTTGAGGATTTCTTCTGTTGTAATTTCATAAGGGATCAAGATTAAATTGGTAGGAGCTGCTAATTGATTATAGTTAGGAGTCTTGAGCAAGATTATCACTTATTGTACACCCTATTAGGACATGGACTAGCATGAAATATAGCTTGAGAGAATTGTTTAATTCTTATGCCTATTATAATCTTTTAGTTGTTAAGAATTTGATAAGTTTAAGGTAAGACAATCAACCTGTTGATGAATAATTAAATTGGTTTGAAGAATTGAACTTTGAATGTGATCAACAAGAAGAAACATAGTTAATATTTAGATTTGTAAGATGTCTTCATTTTGAATAAGTCAGAAGTCCAGTTAGTTGAACTTAGGACTGCAGATGAAGGCGTGGAACTCATCTTAAATATAGTTAGAGTTGAGGTATCTTTGAGCCTGTAGTACTTGTTTTTTGTTTCTTCTATTGGGGGAGTTTATAAATGTTAAAGACTATTTTTTTGTGTTCCTAGTGTTTCTATTGATAGCGTCTACAAATGTTATAATTATTTGATTTATATGACGTTTTTAATTTCTTTTGGGAGAAATTGCATTTAAAATTTTTTTAAATTATTTAGCCATTAAATAAATATCCAATAGAATCACTCATTCTTCATTTTAACCTTATTCTTTTTTGTTCTCAAATTGTTCATAATTCACACTAAATGAAGCCGTTTATAATCATATATTAATTTTTAAAGATGCTCCATTATAGAACATTTAAATTAAAATAAAATATTAATGAGTGCAACAGACGGTTTTTTTTTAGCATTGTGCAAGATCCTGTTGAAGAGTTAAATAAAAAGATACTTGGCTGGGTCTCCAATGTTTTCTTTTGGGCTTTTAGGAATTAGCTCCAATTATTTGATAATACAATAGTTTAACCGTTTGGATGATTTGATTTTTCTTCTTGTGTGTGTCTGTGTTTTTTTTTTTCTGTTTTGTTTTGAATTACTATTGAATTTACTAGTCATTTGTGCCTTTGGCATCATACAGTAGGGGGCACGTTGGGTATATTTGGTTTTAAGTTATTGTCTGAACTTAATGGTTGTGCTTTTCTGAGTTAAGCTATTTTGCAGGATTGGGGAGTAGACCCTAGTAAAGAGATTCCACCTAACCCTGCAACAGTTAGATATACAAACTTTTTGGATGCTACGTCTGCTGGCAAAATTGAAGTAGGAAAGGGCGTTGGCAAAATTGTCACTCCTTTTGAGAAAACGAAAGTTGCTGCTTATATAGTGGGTGCGATGGTCCCCTGCATGAGGCTTTATGCCTTTTTGGGCAAGGAGCTTGAACCATTTCTAAATCTAAATGGAAGCGCTCATGTCTATTCGAGTTGGGTGAAAAACTATTCCCCCTCAACCTTTGAGGTAATCTTCAAGTTCTGACAGTCTTTCATATAAACAATGTATTCATGTATGTACTATGATTCCCTTATAGTTTCTCCTTTTCTTTTCCTTCAGGAAGCTGCTGTGCAAATAGAAGAACTGCTTGACAAATTGAGTGTTCCTCTAACTGGAGATGAGCTGGATGTTATACAGAAGCTCTATCATCAAGCCATGAAACTTGAGATTGATTTTTTCTTAGCTCAGCCAATTGTTCAACCTTCTGTAGTTCCATTGTCAAAGCTGCATGATCCGAAGAAGCGGTTTTTTATAGTTTCTGATTTTGATTTAACTTGTACATTCCTTGATTCCTGTACCATTTTAGCAGAAATCTCAATTAAAAAGGAGGCTGCAAAATCTACTGATCTATCTGTTGCTGATAACCCAATCAATCAGATGTCTTCTTCTGATTTAGGAAACCTTTGGAAGGATTTATCTGGGCAATATATTTTGGAATATGAGCAATGCATAGAAAAGTTATTAGCAGTTGAAGAAGGTAAATATTGATCACCTAGTTATTTTCCCTACAGACTACTGTAGATTGTAATCATCAAATATAAGTAAAAAAGTGTTCTTTGCGGACGGTGAACTGATTTGTTGTTCTTTAATTTGTTTTGTTTCCTCAGCTAAGACATTTGCTCCAGACGATCTTTATAATCGTCTACAGCAGCTGTCAGAATTTGAGAAAAGGGCAAATTCTAGAGTTATCCAATCAGGATTTTTGAAGGGAATGAATATTAATGACATAAAACGTGCAGGACAGCATTTAAATTTCCAAGATGGGTGTTCAGTTTTTTTCCAGAAAATTGTCGGGTCAAAAGAAAGGCTGCATGCAGATATTCATATTCTTTCATATTGCTGGTGTGAGGATCTCATAAGGTCTGCCTTTACATCAGGTATAATCTTGATTTGTACTGAATTACCTTTACCCTTTTTAATAGAATAATTCATTGATCTCGTCAATTGAACTAAATTTCTTGTTAATTTTGAACTTCAAATTTCACATTACAATATGGTATTTGAGATGTTGTTTGGGCTGAAATTGCTTAATATTAAATGTTTACTTCTAATTTAGTTCTAGTTTCAAGGAAGTAAAAGTTTGATCTAGTTTCTTTTAGCAGACGCCTTATCCTTGGTTTTGCGGTCTTCAATTTAACTACATTTTTCGTTGAAGTTTAAAATTTGAAGTAAATTTTCAACTAGTTTTATTTTGCAGCCATCGTCAATTGGACTACATTTCTTGTTTCTTCCATCTTCAATTGAACTACACTTCTTGAGGTTGAAGTTTGTGTTGCAAAATGAATTCTCAATTGTTGTTGTTTTGGCCACAGCAGTTTAATATTAAATGTTCACTTGTAACTTGATTTAATTTAAAGGCAGATTTTTTTTTTTGTCATCCAAAACCAGTTCAAAGTGATGGTTTTATTGATGGGGATGTTATTAATAGAATTCAAGTTGGTTGGTTAAAGTGGAGTAATGCTTCGGGCCTACTGTGTGATAGAAAAGTACCGCTTAGACTGAAAGGAAATTTTTATAAGATGGCAGTGAGATCTGCAATGCTCTATGGCGTTAAATGTTGGTCTTTAAAAGAGAAGCATAAAACTAAGTTAAGTGTTGCCGAGATGAGAATAATTAGGTGGATGAGTGGCTTTACACTTAGAGAACAAATGCGAAATGAATACATCCGTAATAGGGTTGTGGTAGCTCCAGTGATTGACAAAATTAGATAGAGTCGTCTTGGATGGTTTGGTCACATTAAACTTCGACCATCTGATGATCTAATTAGAAGAGTAGATGTTTAAGATTTGACTTATGTTAAGAAAAGCAGAGGTAGACCTAGAAAGACTTGGGCATATTGTATAAAAGATGATCTTAATTTATTAGAAAAATTAAATGAAAATATGACACTAAATAGGACGCAATGAAGAAAAAGGATTCATGTAGCCGACCCCACTTAGTGGGATAAAGGTTTTGTTGTTGTTGTTGCTCATCCATAACCTTACTTTGGTAGGAGATGCTAAATTTTATCCTTTGATGGCACTGTAAAGATAATGAATTCACCATTTGGCCAATCACAATATTTGACAACAATTTTATGTCTCGAAGCACTTAAAGAAAGATGAACCAACTCTTTCGAAAATTATTTCAATGATAAAATCCAAAATTTTTGTAACTTTATGGTCTAAACGATTGCCTAGTCTCAATGATTCCTACTATCTAAAATCTCAAATGCATGCCCAGAGTATTGGCCACCACTCACGAATGTTGTCAATCCATTCTATCAACCAACCCCTCCATATCCTCAACCCAAAAGAAATTTATCCGTGCCCTTGAATCACAATGTTTATGTTGAAATTTGTTTGCATCATCCATTCAGACCTTATACTACCTAAAGCTTTGATGGACAAAAATTCACAAGCTTTTCGTGCCATTGTCCTACTCTCTAGGAGATGGGCATTTCAACGCAAAAAGAGAAGACTGGTTTTTATTGTATTTTGGCTACACATTGGGTTGCGGTCCAATGGGAGGGTTCACCTTCATCCTAGTTATTTGTTATTATAAATATGTTGTTTTTTGTGTTATAGTTTAGTTTTTTTTGCTAATTTCAGAATTCTTGTTGTCGCATTTCTCCCTTGTTAGGTTTGTATCCGAGGACATGTGGTGCTCCGGTTGTGTGCTGCTCCAAGGTGGTGACTATTTCCACATAATTTCTTGCCTATTCTCCTCCTTGTCTCGTTGCCATCTTCCATGTGCCCATCTTTTCCTGTTCTTGTTGTCGCCAGCCCCTCCTGCAACCCCCCTCCCGCCTTCAAGTCCTCTTGCACCCCCACCTTCCGCCTCCAACCCCCCATGCACCCCAAACTTTTGTCGCCGACCCTTCCAGCACCACCATCTACAACCACTAGCCCTTCTTTCATTCCGACCTATTGTCGCCACCCCTATTAGCAATCCCATCTACTGCTGCAACCTCCTAGACTGCCTCAGGCCAGTTGTCCGGTCGAATTCACCATGTTCGTCCTTGCCTTAGGGTTTGTTTTTGCGTTGTGTTATTTTATTCCTGTTCTAAGTACCATTGTTGTGATTCTTTTTCATTTTAACAATGATATTTACGTTTTGTTGTCTTTCAGGTTAACGCTGGTATCATAACTAGTATAACCTTAGTTTTTTTCCTAGGATTTCTTTGTATCCGCTTTACCAAAACATCCCTCACCACTGAAAGTTTTATTTCCTACTCTCATCTGCCTCTTCCAATCCCTAATCCCTAATTATGCTTTCATAGAGACACATGCCTGAACCTACTCGAGACGAGATATAGCGAGAAATTCATTGATTTCAATAGAGGCTTGCGGAGATTGATAATGGAACCTAGGGGAAATTACCCTCAATTGTGATCGGGAAAGTCGAGTAGGAGAAAGGGATGAGGATCTGAATCTGTTCAATAGAGATGATGTGAGTGATGAGGATGACAAGCCCCGACGTTTCATAATTCAGTATCAGAGGAGGTCGAGAGAGAAGGTTAAATATGGAGGACGTAGTGATTGAGTTATGGATCCCGACGATTTCATCGAATGACTATAATCAGTTGAGAGAATCTTCGAGTACAAAGAAGTTCTAGAGGATAAAAGAATGAAGCTTGCAACCATCAAGTTAAAAAAAAGTGTTTTCTTGTGGTGGGAAATTTACAGAGACAGAACGAGAGAGAGTAGTGACAAGATTACCAAGTGGGAGAAGTGGGGAAGGAGATGCAGAGAAAATACCCACCGCTTCCTTACTGTTAGCATATATTTTTGAGACTCCACCACCTTATTGATGGAGAAGTTTACGACACAGTTTGACCAGCTACAGATGAAGTGTGAGTTGGTCAAGCGCGAGTAACATATCAAATTCCATAATCTGGGTGCCTGAAGCCTGCTATTAACAACGTGGTACGTCTGCATCCCTATTAGTACTGAGAGATGTCCATATCTTAGCTTTGAAGGTGGAATGACAACGGAAACAAAGTGAATAACGACCCTCATTCATACAGTAGTCCTCATTCATGAAGTCACTTGCAGTTACAACCATCAACAGTGATTCCTCGGGAGGAGTTGGAAAGACAAAATGCGGAAGTCATAAGATAAATTTGAGTAGAAAGAAGCAAAAAAAAGTGGCTCGCCTAGTACAGTGTATGCTAGGAGATGTTCCATCTGGTCAATCAAATATTCCTACATTTTGAGACCTGCGAAGTAAGAGTTGCAATGACAGGCATCAGATCTCGTCGTGAGAGGTTTGGTCCAAGTGAACATGTGCTATCCCTGCTTTGATGGTACTAGGGTTGTAAACGAGTCGAGCTTGAGCAAGCTCAGGTTTGGCTTGTGTTCGACTCATTTAAAATTAGCTCTTATTCGAATTTGACTTGTGTTCAAAATTGTTCGTGAACTATGTGTTGGTGTTCGGCTAGATTTATATTTTCTTGTTCGTGTTGAGCTTATGTTTGGCTCAAAATTAGTTCATTAACTTTTTTTTTACTTGTTCTGCTCATGCTCAAATTAGCTCAATTCAAATTTAGTTATTCAAATTAAGCTAATATTCTGCTCAAATTTTATTGTAACACCTTATTTAATTTAATTATTACTAAATTAAATAAATTAATTATGTTCAAATTTTTCTTGTGAAAGAGTGGCTTAGCTTCTACTTTTATAGAGCTTTTCTCACACATTCCCTTCCTTCCCGATGTGGGACTAAAATGTGAGATTACAACATTACACATGACCTCATGACTTACTGCAGCCAAGCCACCTAAAGGGGTTTCATTCCTGTCCCATGTGGTCGTGCCTTCCTAAGCCAAACGTGAAGCACCCAAACCAACAAACTTAATACACATAATTTTAGGTTCATTTACATATGTAAGACCTAAATTTTTAGGCCCATTTACATACAAACCATCCAAATTCTATTTATTTACATACATAACACCTAAATTTATGTTTTCTTATTATTATGCCACCTAAATATAATTTTAAAATAATAAAATTTAGCATTTTTAATACATCTAAAAATTAATATAAAAAGATATAAATAAATATAACTATTTAATTATATAATTATTTCAAGCCAAAATGAGTCGAACATGATCGAACAAATATTTGTTTATGCTCGACTTGTTTGTAAATTGAGTTCAAAAAAATTATTCACGTTTGACAATTTGCTTAATGAATGAATCGAACACAAGTCATTTAATGATTCGAACATCAGCTGTTCGCGAATGACGAGTGTTTTTGACGGCCCTAGATGGTACCCAAGAAAGACGGATTGCGGTGGATATATATTGATAGTAGGGCCATCAACAAGATTACTATGAAGTACTGGTTCCTCGTAACTTACCTGGACCATCTCTTGGATGAATTGCACGAGGCGTTTGTCGTTTCCAAGATCGACTTACACGACGGGTACAACCAGATCTGAATGAGGCCAGAGGATGAGTGGAAGGCCGCTTTCTAAGATCTGGGATGGATTGTACGAGTGAACAATCATGCCTTTCGGATCGTTCATGAGATTAATGAACTAGGTGTTCCAGGCATGTATTGGGAAATTTGTGGTGTACTTCAACGACATTTTGGTATATAGCAGGTCCATGGAGGAGCACTTACAACTCCTTAGGGCAGTATTCGAGGTTTTACGATCAAAAAAGCTATGCACCCATTTAAAGAAGTGACACTTTCTGATAGTTCATGTTTTTGGGTTATATAATGTCTAATGCAGACATTCAGATGGATCTTATAAAAATTGAGACCATTGTGAGCTGGACTACACCGCAGTCTTTCACCAAGCTGAGATAATTTTTAGAACCAGCATCAATCATTTTATAGGTGATTCATTATGCTTCAGTACCATCACCGCTCCCCTGCTGGGCTTTTAAAAGGAGAGAAATTCCAGTGGACAAATGCGGCCCATACCAGTTTTGACCCCTTGAAGGAGAAGGTGATTCAAGCATCAATTTTGGCATTACTGGATTCAATCAACTATTTTAGGTGGAGTGTGATGCATCCAATGTGGGGATAGTAATGTTTTAGCCAGTGTGGTCACCCCATAGCATTCTTCAGCGAGAAGCTGAATGAGTCCAAGAGAAAACATTTGATGTATGACAAGGTGTTCTATGCTATTTTGAGAGCTCTTGATTACCGGAGCCACTATCTACTGACGAGCGAATTCAATTTGTTCACGAATCATGAGAATTTGAAATTCTTAAACATCCAGAACAAACTGAAGGGCCTTCACGCATCTTGGGTGTAGTTCTTAATGTTTTTCTTGTTCATGCTTAAGCACGGGGAGGGGAGTGAGAACCACATAGCACAAGTACTGAGTTGTTGTCACTTGCTGATCTCAGAGATGTAGCTTGGAGTTGTAGGCTTTGAAGTAGTAAAGGAACTCTATGGTACAGACGAGGATTTCATGAAAATTTGGTAGCAGCGTCTGGAGAAGCTTACCGAGCACTACTAAAGAGCTTATGGTAGTTGTTTTATTAGAGTAAGTTGTATATTCCTAGATGTTCGCTGACGCAGTTCATTGTTCAGGAAAACCATAGTGGGGGACTTGCAGGATATGGAGTGGCACGTCAGGCAATGTTAGATTTGTCATGTGGCCAAAACCACAAGACAAAATGCAGGACTCTGTACTCGATTACCGGTATCAAAAGCATCACAGGTGGATGCTAGCATGGATTTTGTGGTGGATCTCCCAAGGACGCAATAGAGAAAGTATTTGGTAATGGTGGTGGTAGATCAATTTTCGAAGATGGCGCGCTTCGTACCCTACCATCGGACGCTGGATGCATTGCATGTTGCAAATTTGTACTTCCGGGAAGTCGTGAGACTACACAAGATACCCAAGTCCATCACTTTCGATAGAATGTCAAGTTTTCGAGTTATTTTTGGAGGACCTTATAAACTAGGCACTAAACTTTAATTCAGTTCAAGAGCTCACCCACAGACGAACGAGCGGAGGTAGTAAACAGGAGTCCGGGAACCTTCTGAGGTGTTTTGTGGGGACTAATGCTAAACAATAGGATTTGATTCTAGCTTAAGCCGAGTATGCTTGCAACAGATCCATGTGTCTAACTACGGTACACATCTCATTTGAGATTGTGTATGGGCAGAACCCGCTCACTCCACTTGACTTGATACTTCTCCCACCCACATCAGAGATTAGTGAGGATGCGGAGGATAGAGTGCAATAGATTCATAAGCTTCATGAGGAGGTTAGGAAGGAGATCACTAAGCAGAACTGCAAGTACTAGACACAAGCAAATAAGAATAGGAAGAAGGAGACTATTCAAGAAGGGGATTTAGTGTATATCCACCTGAAGAAAAAAGATTTATTGTGGGAGCATTCAAGAAACGCAAGCCCAGTGCAGATGGGCCTTTCAGAACTCCGGAAGTTGAATGACAACATGTATAAAGTCGACCTGCCAGGGACTGTAATGTTTTTGCTATGTTCAATATAAAGGACTCAACATCGTACTGCAAAGAAACTGAAGCTTCGATGAATAAATTCGAAACTTCCCTAATCTTGGGAGACTGACACGAGGGCTGGGGGCTTGAACCGACCAAACCAGTTTAACATAAAGGTTGAACAAAACTAACCCTGTTTAAGGTTGGGTTGTCGCCCAAAGGGAGGGGTTTCCCTCCTAGTTATTCGTTTTATATAAATATGTTGTTTTTTATGTTAGGGTTTAGTTTTTATTCCTGATTTCAAAAATCTTGTTGTCGTTGTTTCTCTTGTTAGAGTTGGTGTTGCTCCATGGCCGACAAAATTAGAGAGAGTCGTCTAAGATGGTTTGTTCACAGTAAACGTCGACCATCTGATAATCTGGTTAGGAGAGTAGATGTTTTAAACCCAACTTATGTTAAGGTGGAGGTAGACCTAGAAAGACTTTGGGCATATTGTATAAAAAATGATCTTAATTTATTAGAACTAAATGAAAATATGACACTCAATAGGACGCAATGGAGAAAAAGGATCAGGATTCATGTAGTCGGCCCCACTTAGTGCGATAAAGGCTTGTTTTTGTTGTTGTACCGTTTCTCCCTTGTTAAGGTTGTATCTAAGGACAGGTGGTGCTCCAACTATATCCTACTCCAAGATGGTGACTATATCCCCAGCTCGCTACCATCTTCCATGTGCCCATCCTTTCCTCTTCCTGCTATCAACAACCCTTCTTGCACCCCCGTTTCTTGCCGCCCTTCTGCAATCCCCTTGCTGCCGCCAGCCCCTCCTACACCCCACTTGCTGCCGCCAGCCCCTCCTACACCCCGATCTGTTGCCGCCAACCCTTTTAGCGCCTCCATATGCCTCCACCAGCCCTTCCTATACCCTAACCTGATGCCACCACCTCTTCCAGCAACTATATTTGCTATTTTACTCCTATTTTAAGAACCATTGTTGTGATTCCTTTGCATTTTTAGCAATAATTTTTGCATTCGGTTGATTTTTGGGTTAACCCTGGTATCATCGCTACTCTCACATCTCATCACTTCGCTCCCCACTTGGCTCTCTTTCATAATCTATATTTTTTTCTTCATCAACCTATAGATTTTTATCAACAAATTCATCAGACTGTTTAACTTTATTTCCAATATTGTGTAAGTTAGCCTCCAAGCTTGTATTAGTAAATATCGATCGTCTGGATTCTGAATATCCTCATTTTGATGAACATCATCTAAAGTATCTATTGTCACCCTTATCTCTTGGCTTGGCCTTAATTTTAACTGCTCAATCTGTTTTAACTCCAAATCTTCTAGGATAGCTAGCATGGTAGATCCATTTTGTGTCATGTTGGAATGAAAAAAAATCAAACGATGCATATCCTCTCTCCACCATACTTCTGGAATTTCATTCTGCTTTTGTGTTATTATGCCTCTTGTAGCTTTGAGGTATAACCATTCACAGTTGTAGAGTAACAAACTTTTTTCTCTTCAAAATAGGCCAAATTAGAAATAGATGTAACTTTCTTTAACAAGGTGAGGCAAGGCATAAACCTTAAATTGAAAATTAAAAAAATTTCAATGTTAATGACAAGTTATGAATATATCATATATCATCATTATCATGTACTGCAAATTCAAATACTAATAAAAAGCAAGCAAGCAACACAATAATCAAAAGAAAGCAAATTTCAATTGAAATTTTAATCAATTAGTTTTTATTTTCAGCTGAAACAAGTTTAATTTAAGCTCTTAATTAAAATTTAAATGTGTTATTAGGATTAGGGTCCGGATCATCAACTTCTTTTCTGTTAGAATTTTAAAAAAATTATCATCTGTAATAATTCTACCATCCTCTAATTTAGTGTCACTGTCATCTTCAAAACCTTTTTCAAGGAATATCATTTTTTTTACTTCCTATATTAATTATGATGCTTCTTTTGTCTCAATATTTGACATTAATTTTGCCCTTTTTGTCTTTTTCACTTATCAACCATTTTTATTAGTATTCTTCCACATCTAACGTCCATGTCCTAGGCTCATACATGTTAGGTAAATCTAATCCTCAAAGCATAATTTTCAATCAAGTGAAATTTATTTATTTATGATAAACTCATTGCTACCTTGATTGTTCTATTTTCGAAAAAAAAAAAAAACATTTTGCATTGCTAAACACATTTTATTTTGATGCATATTTGTTGATGCTGGAGGCTGCAGTGTTTGATGGATATTATTTAATTTTCATCTAAACCTTAAATCTATCCATTGTTCCTTTTGTATCATAAAGAAAGTGACTTCCACTATCACATTTGAAATTAGAACCATCTTGCTGAGATGAAAGTAAGAACTATTCTTAATAATTTTCTCCATATTTATTTGAGCTACTTTTTAACATGTTCCAACACTTCTTTCACATGCTTGTTTCTTTTTGTTATTCTAAGATGGCGGTGCCACTTTTCAATTATTTTGCTCACCTTTTCATATAGTTTTTAAAATGCTGCACCATCATTTTTTCAAATGCTTCAGCATTAAGGTATATGCTAGCTAAGTTTTTTCATTTTTTTAAACAACAGGTATTTCTCTTTTCTAAAAATTTGCATTTTTAATAGATTTGAGGTCCTTGGGACTATTTCAGGATTTTTCATTTCTTTAATTTTTAAACTCTTGTCACACATCCATTTAGCTATTGCTTTCTTGTTATTTGTTTTAGATTTTTTTTTTTAAAGTTGTTTTGAAAATAAAATTTGCTAAGATGTGGTATCTGTAAAAATTGTTTATCATTTTTTAAAGAAAATTCTTATAAAACACACGATAACATTTTAAAAAAATTACTACTTCCAAAATAGCTTTATATTACCCACATCAATTTTTAAAAAATTATTCTCCTATACAATCACCCTTACAGAAAGTTATAGCCACCCCCAAATAAACTAATAGCCTTTTTTGGAATTTTTTTTGTACTGGCTTTAGGCTTCATTTGAAACAGCGGCAACGTTCAGCAAATTTCTTTAAAAACTGCGTTCGTTCAATTGGAGGAGATGAGCTACGATCTGAAACGACAAAATTTGTTGTTCTTACGAAAGAACTTCGGGAGACGTTCTTCTCCTGCTATTTTACCAAACGAAAATTTTTGCAGATGTCGGCGTTCTCTCCAACCGAAAGGAATTTCAACGCCTCTTCAAACAAAGCCTTAATTCCATATTTTCATGTTGAATATCTTCTTCTAATGCCACCAGGCATTATGTGCTAATAATTAAAAAAAAACCAATCAAAAGAAATTGAAAAACAGTTAGAAAGGAAATTTGATACATGAACACTTTGACAGAACAAAAAACAAACCAATCAAAAGTAAAGGTAAAAAATTTAATTAAAACTAGATTAAAAAGAAAATGAAAAATCATTTTAAAAAATAAAACTAATAAAAATGAAAAAATATATATAAATAAAGCTAAATAATGAAATAATACATTTAACGCATTTTTATTGACTAGTTAATAATTTTCATATTTACCTCTGGAAGGAACAATTATTGTCTTATAAGGCAAGTGCATGGATAAGTGCTCCATTGAATTGAAAAAGCCATGTCGAAATATTCATTCTATAATTTACATACAACATTAATAATGTTTAGTGCAGTCTATAATGAATGTTATCTCAAACATGTGGAGCATAACTCTTTAAATTATTGAGTTATTTCTTTTAATGGATTTTAAATTGCTTTTGGTATGATAATAAAAGCATTTGAAAATAAATGCGTATGAAAATATGTCAGCTGTCTCCTTAATGCCAAATAATTTTTAGTGGCAATTGCATAAAGAGCACTCAAAACATTGCTATTTACAAATCAAGCACCTCTTTCATCGATTTTCACTCAAATATCAAAATTCATGATAAAAACCCAACCCATATTTTATATTGTTTTTAAAATTGTCAGTGTTTTGATCATGACACGTAAATGCATCGGTTTGATAGTTCAAAAAATCAGCTGGGTGCTTGACTTGTAAATAACAATGTTTGAGGTGTTTTTTTTGTATGTAATTATCCCTAATTTTTCTGGTCATATTTAGCATCTTAAAGGATTGAACCAGTTCACACTACTATTTAATGTTTTAATGTGAGTATATTTGTTTAGCTTTTCACTTTAAGGTCCTTTTATTGCATAATTCAGAGCTCTTAATCTTTTTGTATGCAGTACTTTTTAAGATCTATCATTGTTTTCATGTTGTTCCTGATTCTTCAGTTGATGAATATCTTATTCAAGAAAATTTTCTTATATGCATCACATCTAGATTATGTAGATTAAGTTTATTGTTGAGTAGGTTAGGCATCAAAAAATATTGCGTTTCATCTGATTATGGTCATTGTCATAATTTGGAAGCCTAGATTGTTCTATATTGATTAGTAATTTTTGATATCCTACAATTCTTTTGTAATTGTTTTTTCACTATGTTCTAAAAATCATCATTATTTTTTTCTAAGCATAGGGGATCTGCAATAAGAAAATTCGATGCCAATTAAATCTAGAATTTTTATTGCTATTTTAGTGGGAACACTTGATGATTCCAACTAATCAGGGAAGGCTAGTTTTCCTCCAATATTCCTCTCTGATAACATACCATAAGTTGGAAAATCATTAATTTCCCACAGAAACACTTCCTTTTATTTTAAGTCTCAATTTTTATAAGATGTCATACATATGCATGCATTCTTCTCATAAAATAATTTTTTTCTACTAAAGACTTAAGTAGACATTTATTTTACCATTTGGATTGTTTTGAATAGAAACTATCCCTTTAAGAAGCCTGTATGGAGTTATTATTCACATTTCATGGAGAGATTTAAAGATGTAACTATGGCTTTTCAGCTTGAATATGGTCAAATCAGATTGGATATATGAAGTGAAACTAGTTACACATAAGCCAAGTCTAAGACTTTGTGAATTTTTAGCAGTTTTTTTTTTATTTGTGTGATCTAATTGCATTCGTGCATGGAACATTTGATGCATGACATATGACAGTAGGCTTTTTTTCTTTTCTCATGATGTCATAACCTATGCTCAGTTGAGCTTATAAATGCATAGATAAGTAGTATAACCTCTTAAAGAGAATTTCTCTCTGTTTATGCTGTATTTTAGCTTGTAATTTATATGAAGGTGATCTGTAATTACTACATTCGTTCACACATTGTTGTCATCATTGTAATACTTATGCATCCATTGGTACAATAGTTAATCTTCTTGCTTGTAAACTTAATCGGGACGCTAATTTTTATATCTTTGATCTCAATTTCAATACATTACATTCTATTTTAATGCTTTGCATTATGATAGTAACAAATAACACTTAAAGTTACTAATAACCATACAATAACAGTTGTTGAGTAGCTTGCAACATTTATAAAATTGTCTGGTCATATTATGATTAGTTTCTTCAACAGTGTTCAACAAAATATTTAACCAATTTGGAGGCCGGTGAAATTAAATATCATATCGTTGTAGGAAAAAATTGTGACCAGTTGAATCACCATAATGGACATCAGCACAATCTGTTTTATACTCCCTTTGTAATGTCCAAAATTAAGAACTCTTTGAAGTTTTCTATGATATAAATCTCATAGCATTAAAAAAAATTGATTTTTATGCTTAGAATTAGGGCTCTTATATTTTCCTTTGTAAAGGATAGGTGATTTTTACATGCCTCGTAAATTAAAAAATCAAACTATTAAGAAATTCATTTAATCCTAATCCTTTCGGTCTAAGAAGTCCATTGTATATCCTAGATTAATCATATCTAATATTCATAATCTGTGAGTAAAAAGTATCTTAAAATGTAGCGGTTGAACATTGTTTTATAACCAAACAATTTAATCCCTAAGAACCCAAATGCTTAAAAGCATCTGTTCGTGAGGCATTCTTCTGTGCTTTCCATACTTATGCAATAAATTAATCAATACTCTTTCATTATTTATGTTGTGTTAGACTAAAACTTTCCCTTGCAAGATACATGTAGTTCCAACGCACATTTTAGATGAATGAAAAATGAATGAGAAAAATTATTTTGGTAAGGTGTTACAACTTACATCACTCGTGTAATTACTGATTAGAAAAATTGCATTATTGAGCATGAACACAAGCACAAAGTGTGATAAGGAGGCCAAATAATGTCCTGAAATAATTTGGGACCCTGAATCCTAACTACAAATGCATGATCCATTTGCTAATGAAAGTTCATTCTTCATTTGAAGAAAAATTTCCAAGTCATCGCAATCTTATTCCTTTCATATAATCCTTTTCATCATTTCATGATATACGCAAAGACAAAGTGGTTTAAAGTCAAATTTGTAACACCATTGTATAGAGTCTTCAGAACGCCGAGAATTCAGCAAACAGTTGGTTGCGTTAGCATCTTATAAGAAAAAAGAAGAGGGTAGCATGAAACCATGGTAGAAATGCAAGCTTCAAGGCAAGGAGGGAAGAAAGAAAGTTGGAGAACTATACTTTCTTTTAACTACCAAAAGCTCATCTTAAATAGACCTTCAACAGAGCAATGGGACAATGATTGTCACCATACATTTCCAATTGTTGATAGCAGGCCTCACGCACCAACTGTGCAATAGCTGGCCCGTAGCCAGTTGTGTTCAACTAGCACATACCTAGCTGTAATGACCAGCTGCCCTAACCTACTTTCTATTCTTAAGCTTATACTTGTTCAAATGCTTATGACATGAGATATTAACAATCATCATCAGCTGTTTCATTTATTTCTCCAACATAAATGGGCCACAATGTGCTTGAATCATGAAGTGTTAGAATGTCATCTTTGTGTGCCTTCATTGCATGTTGGTATGAATCACGAAGCAGACAAAATAGACCAGATCCATTGCTCAATTCATCCAATCTCAGATCAATCAACTGAGCGCTTTGGTTTGAGCCAAGGTGCAATCCATGAAGGAATGGGCTCATATGGCAGAATCTTTCACATTCACAAGGTCAACTTATGATATCTCAATCCACAACTCCAAGAGATGTGCATGTTGATGTCTTTCTTTATTGATTGTGTGCATGATAATGTATCAAGATGGACCATTAGCCCAAATTTTACCTACACTCAAAGATTGTTACCGGCATGCAACATTGATGTTTTTTTTTGCCCTTTCTTTGTGTATATTATTGGTAGTGCCCATTCACATTCAATTAAATACGAATGTCTTAACAACCAGTCTCTTTGTGTCTCTACATATCCATCTTGTTTTGCCTAGCTCAACTGCACTCATGAAACTTACTTATTTTATTATCTATGTTTTTCTTTCCGTTGATCTATTATGTTTGGTAGCTAAATAGTCATGCCAGTAACAACAAGATACTAATGTTATCCTCTGGCTATCTAGTTTAGGTCAAGGGATTATGAAACTTATAACTCCATTTATAATTCAGCTTGACTTATAGCTCATAATGGGTTGATGTACCATAGATTTCTCATCATCATTATCAGCATTAGCCCATTCCCAACAATTTTGTCTATGCTTCATTTCATGGGATTTTTAGCTTCATTTTATTTGTGGAAAAAGATGCTGAAATTATCTGGTTATGCTTTAGTACTTTGTATTATTCCCTTTTGCTTTGCATCCTTGAACAATGAATGCTTTTGCACCACCCTTGTTTGTTGCACGTCAAAAACATTGATCAGAATTGGATGAAAATTGCTATGGCCTTGAACAATTTCACTTCTTTCTGACTTGAGTGACGTCCCTTTGCTTTGCTTTGAAGCAATTAGCACTTGCTCTACTTTATGGGGTCCCGTGCTAACAATGATTTTTTGTGCTTATGCTATGTGTGTGTGTGTGTATTGCTGCATCGTGCACCAGTGTTAACTAAAGCCATAGCGTTCTTTGTTTTTTATGTTTGAGCTTAGCAACTGATGCACACGTTTTAACGTAAGATGTTACAGAAGTAATTTCTTTAAATTTTGTTTGTCATGATTGGAACATCAAGTTGTGCTATGCCTTTTCATCGGCCTATTCCAACAATTTGGGGACGATTTTGTAATCCGTCACTACTTATATCCTGTTATTTGTGAGCAGTATTAATTCTATTTTGGACCTATTATTTTTTGTTTATCCTTTATTAATTAATATTTATTTATTTGTTTTTGTTAAACTGTTCTTATTGGTGCGTCTTCCAATCTCCATTCCATGTGCACAGAATTTCTCTAGATATTGTTCCTGTACATTTCATAGTATTACTTATTCCACTCTACTCTTTGATGAAATAGCCATGATTTTCTCCAACAAACTCTAAGTCTTTTTAGACGCAATAACACAACGAAATAACGGATTATACTTTTTCATTAATTCAGTAGGTTGTATTGCTGATGTGGCTATACATTCTAATGACTTGGAATACAACGACTCTATTTCAACTGGTGAAATTGTCAGAAAAATCGAGTCTCCTGTGGACAAACTCCCTGCCTTCCGGAGTATCTTAGATCAAAGCAGCGATGCGGAGCATTTTTCTGTGTACATTGGTGACTCAATAGGTGACTTGCTCTGCTTGCTGGAGGCTGACATAGGTATCGTGGTTGGATCAAGTGGGAGCTTGAGGAGGGTAGGGAAACATTTTGGTATTACATTCATTCCCCTTTTTCAAGGTTTGGTTCACAAGCAGAGAGAGCTTGGTTCTGATGGCTCATTGGTGTGGAATGCAAAGTCTGGTATTCTGTATACCGTCTCTGGTTGGCCAGAGATACAGGCATTCATTTTGGGGCACGAAGCTTTTTGAAAAGATTGTCGCCTTCTGCTATGCTAGAGAGTGGTGTATTTTTAAGACAAGCCAAGCGTCGCCGTATTCTATATTTGATCAACCTCCTCAAGGTTGTTTGCCCCATGAGATGAAGCCCTTCTGTGTTTGATCATATTCTTGGGTCATGTCAGGTACATGTTAACTGGGGACATACATAGCAAACAATTGTTATGTATTTACATATCTCGCACCTAAACTTTCATATTTAAACAAATCGCACTCAAATCTTTAAGATCACTTAAAAAATAGCAAACTCACTTTTTAAAAATGGAATACATATTTTCATGCATAGGTTTAAAACATCACTGTTATGTATGTAATAAAAGTTCAGGTGTGAGATATGTAAATGCATAAGAATTGTGTGCCTAGTATGTCAATTTTCCATAATTTTTAGGCTTCTTTTCTCATTATTTCTAATGCGCTCATGCTCGAAACTAATTTTGCTTCACAGGTATCATACCTTAAACCACAGCTATGGTTTCAATCTCTGGGCAGTTTATTTGTGCTGTGAATCATCCAATATTATGGGATGATTTCTTTGAAGATAAAATGATTTTTTTTTTAATTTATTATTCTGAAGATTTATGGGATGAGCTTCGTTTCTAATCGGGGATAGGAACGCTCATTGTAGAATGCTTCCTGGTTTGAATTTTCGACCAAACCACCCCTATCAGTGCATGATTATCTGTTTGTTAGTATTTTTTATTTGTGCGTGCTTTCCTGGCAGGCTAGCACGCATGCATTTGCTTTGGCAAAGTGCTTTCTCAGACGTTTTATTCCTGACCGAGTCGGGTGACAATTATATATATTGTCAATTCAGTGAAGTTATTTGTATGCTTTCACTTTTTTTCTACTGCGAGCATAGCTTTAATGCATTATGACTGATCTTTCTTATGTTCTAAGTATATGTTTAAGTCAGGAAATTAGTTGTAATGATGCCAACTGCAAATATTGGGAGAAGGTATTATTTACTAATCCAAATAAACACCGAGTACTAACTGAGCCGAGTTCGAGTTCATCAAATGCATTGATTCTTACAGTCCTAATTGTTAACTTGCAGCAATTGGATGGCTCACTCGTCCTGCATTAGTGGTAGTAAGAACTTTTTGATCTTGGATGAAACGGACAAGGCTAGTGGACTACCTCTAACTGGTCAGGATCTTGACATCTTGTAAATGTATGCTACATCCTATTGCTTATCAATAGAATGCATTAACATGCCATATAATAAATGGTTAATTGAAGCTTTCTCCTCTCTTTTTTTTTTAAATATAGATAATTAAAATTTTTAGAAAATTAAAATATTTGTTGTACCTTGATTGTTACTCTTTTTTTCCTTTGAATCTTCTGACATATAAGATTTTCTATTAAAAAAAGCTAATCGTCTAATAAATCTAAAACTTAACATAATTTTAGACATTTTGACTAGTTTTCATTCACTCTTACTTAACATACCTTTAAAAAAAACATAAAAATAGTATCCAATAATACATCAAAGAAGATGGCTCGTCCAAGCTTACTGATGCAAAATAAATTTGCTTCAACCTGAGTGTTGAGTTTATCATTAAGAGTTCATGAAGCTACAAGTGGCAATAGACTTGGCCTTTACCTCCTAGACTCTTGGTAAATGATACCAATGAATTAATCCGAGAATGAAGAACAAATCTTTTCTTTTAAGTGGAAAGGTTCTGCTTCCCTTTGTTTGACGTTAGCACTAGTGCAATGAGTTGTTCATAAAAGACTCGCATGTGATCCTCTATAGAGGCTAACAACACCTTCAACTTGGCTACTTCAGCTGGAAGCTCTATTGTGAAAAGGTTTGGCACCTAGTACAAAATTCAAGGATTGCTAGATGAGGGGTACAACAGAATACTTCGACCTGTGCATGAGAAAGAGAAGTTGGGGGCAACTTGCCCTCCACAGTTGCAGTCTGCTTGATTGCTAAGGAGGGCACTCTTGCCAACAATCTCGACAGCCTAATCTCTTACATTATTTTTAAATTGCCTCAATAAATTCATCCCTATTATGCTAAGGCAAATATATTAGGAAGAGGAAAATATCTACTCAATAGACAATCAAGGTACTTCTCCACGAGGCGGCTGTAATTTCTCTATTTAAATCTGAGAGACAAAATTTGTGAGATTTGCAGCCTCTTGACTGTTGGCCAATAACCAAAAAACGCACTAGAAGTTATATGCACCATAAGCCCACTTGACATGATCAACCTAAGGTTCTTTGAAGCAACCGTTTCTATTACAGAAAATCAAGGAACCTCATCTTCCATAGCAAGTCATTGTTGTTTGTTTCTTATTGAAGTATCAATGAAGTCAACCGACCTCTTCTAAAAATAAAAATGTAGGAAATTTTTTTTTACATTAATCATGTATTTAATTACATAATCTCATTTTTTGTTTATATATATTAAAGTTATTTGTGCTAAAGTTTCCGGGTCGGCAGCTTGACTCACTAAACGGAGGATGATCATTAAATATTACTGTAATTGGCAGTTAACCAATCCCCTTTTAAGGGTCTCATAAGAATCTCTTAACCCACTTTTTAGTAAGGCCCATGTTCAACATATTATTGCTTGGAAGTCTGCGTTTATACTTCGGCTTAAACTTTTGGTTGGCAATATTCACAATCTTTGGAGGAGACTACTCAAAACATTTCTTAATAAATGTTTCAAGCGAATCAAACCTAAAACGGGCATTTCAAGATGAAGATAGAGAACTCGCCCATATGCTTTTAATCTCTATGACAATAATAGCAAAGGTCTAATATTCAATCACATTTAGGAAAGTTTGATAAGATGACGTTATAAAAAATAAGACCAGCCATCTCACAAGATTACTCAAGTCGGAGCTAGCTCGTGCTTGGCTTGTTAGCTGATCAAGCTCACCTCACCAGCCACTTATCAAGCCGTGCTTGAGTTGGCTCATAAGCCGACCTGGCTCACTTACACCACCCTAACATATTCCAAGCCCCAGTTTATACAAAAGTTCAAAAACATAAAATAATAATGAAATTCAAATTTATAATATATTTAAGGGAAATTTACAAATGTAGCACACATTTAATATCTCATGCCTAAACTTTCATATTCACAAATAATTGCACTCCATTGCTTTAAACTTATGCATGAAAAAATACCTCACTTTTAAAAAGTGATAATAATATTATTTTTAATGTGATATTAAAGATTTGAGTGCTACGTGCATGGACATGAAAGTTCAGGTCATTTTGTGATATGTATGTAAATGCCCCTATATTTATTTATTAGAAGAATATTTCAAAAACCTAGTCCTCAATTAGTTAGGAAACGGAACCAAACTACTCATTCTTCAGCTTGATAAACTTTTTTATGATCATCATCATCTCACTACCTGGAAATCGACCAAGGCATCCTCTAGCTGCTGCAATCTCACTGAACACACTCACAGAATCACCACCAAATGCTGTACATCTTTCATCACTTTTCTCAAGCACTGGAATGTCAATTCTAAGACCTTCACCAGTCTGAACAGATGGAATGGGGAAGGACTCCAGTGGGGTGGACATCACAATAGACTCCCTTCTCGTGCTGATAAAATCTCTCAACTTACATAGCGAAAATGGTACGGGTTCAAAGCTGTGATCGCCGTACTCCACAGGAGTAGAGTGATCCCCAGTAACACACAAGTAGTATTCAAAGTTTGAAGATTTCTCAACTTGCCAGAGGAGCTTTGCCAACTGAGAAATTGCTTTGTCTACAGATTCTATGGCGCGGACTTTTAAAATGCTGGCTTTATCATGCCCGGCATCGTCAATTGCCTAAATGAATGTAGCCAATGTTATAGTGTCCAAGCAAAAGGTGAGAAAAGTTGCAAGAAAAGTGTCAAAATAGTTCCCTGACTGCAGATGGCCATCTCAGTCCCAAAGTCTATAAGAATATCAATTTAGTCCCCAAACTCTTTCAACATGAGTTGAAATAGTCGCTATAGAAGACAATTTTAGCCCTTATTTAAAGAGTATAAGGACTAATTTGGTATTGTTATCGACTTTGGGACTAAAATGGCCCCATGTAAACAGTTAGGGGACTATTTTGACAATTTAAAATGCTCATTACCTTGATATGAAGGAAGCCAAAGTCATAGCCATCTATTGGTCCTGGTTTATGGTCATCCTCTCCAGGCACAAAAATTGATGGACATGGCTGTAATGGTGCAGAAAGGGCCTTGGCTATTGCAGTAGCTTTAGAAGTTAGCAGTGTTCGGTAATCTCCAGTGGCCCCTGGAGCTTCAAGAATGTCAATACCTAGTGATAGACCCAGTCCTGCTATAATTTTGGTGGGAGCAACCATGCAGGGCCTCAGACCATGTTTTTTCTCGAAGGAATCAACCTAAATGGCACCAGAGAAGTGTTAATTGCAAGTTCAGCATCAAAAGCATGTAAATTTTAGAAAATTATACTCAGGTAATGTTAGACTTGTGTCTTGAACTAACAAGTTCACTAGTAAGATCAACTAACATTCTTCACTTGTTTGGGCACGACTACCCTAATCTCTACAAATGGAACACATTTTTTAAAAAAAGAAAAAAAAAAGAAGGGATCTAATAAAAATTACCTCAATTCGAATTCCACAACCTCTCAAGAGCACAACATTTGCTATGTTCTTCCCTTCTCTTGACCGCTTTGAATTTAAAGGATGAGATACTAAAATTCGTGATATCTCCTTGGAAAGATCATTTATAATAGAAGCTGTGTTTTTCGCTTCTTCAGTATCATCAAGAGCCTCAGCTTTAAGAAGCAAGCGGTTGTCTTTCAATGGGTCGGTTCCAGATATATTTCCACTCAGTTTTGGTCCCTTCACCACAATACCACATCTATGTTCTGTGGCATATCTATTTGTAGAAAAGAGATTAGCATTGAAAACAACCATGAACAATAGATAATACATTAAAATGGCTTACCACCTATTACAATCAAAAGCATATAAATTTTCAAAAGTAACACAAGCAAACAACAAAGGGTTTTGAACAGCAAAGTGAGCATTTGTTTTATGGATGCCCCCTGTAAGTGCCCACAAATGACCGAATTCAAGAGAATGTTTTATATTTCTTAGGCTGCGAAGAAAAATAGCAAAATTGGCAGGGGTAGAGTGAATTGTGCTGCCCCGCAAAAAATGGAACCTAAGCATTACTCAGTCTTACATGCTCTCTTGTTACCTTGTGGATGGCTGCAAAATAGTTTACCTGACTCTAATTTCATATTCAGGATAAGATGGAAGCTTCATTCCATCCAATGCTGCACATAAAATTGGACCATCTTCTTCAAAATGCCGATCAGCCCTTCTATGTGTCACAACTCCAGTATTATGATCCATGGTAGCAAAATTTGACTGAAACAGAAATCACAGGACTGCGTTATATGGTTTATAGTGGCAAAAAAAATTATAAGATAAATTAAGAACAGTAAATGAACTTTGTCATATAAATACTCCAAAATTGATAAATTAACCCTTAATTTTCAATATTTACAACAACGACCCTAGAATTGAATCAAAATTTGCAATTACTTCCTTGTTAACTCAAAATCAGAAACTAAAGCTGCAGCAATCCCTTCAGCAGTGATCAATATTTAGTCCAACTCTTAGTAAAGATGTTATATCTTTTTATCTTTTCTCCTCAAGAATTCACATACAACCCAACTAGTGTCATAACAAAACTCGAGTGCGGTCATATAGCAGCACCATAGAAAGAGCTACTGGAAGATTTTTTCTTTTCGATTCAAGGACAGCTGTATATTCAATATAAACCATGGATCCCTTCCATTGTTTAAAGAATCATCCAAGGCACACGTATCAACGCATGCCTCAAATTGAGATGCACAGAAAACAAATCGAAGCTTAAGCCCCATTGTTGCCACTGAGGTTCACACTTTTTTATTTGCAGCATATACTTAAAGCGTTATAACCTGAGGTGATTAAGGTGGCAACTCAACGAATACGTGTTTAAAAAAATTATTACATTTTTGTTATAATATAATATTACTATATGACATCATAAAATACCTAAAACCTAAATATATCTAAGTTCAGTTCTATCAATAAGCACGCTCAACATAGCTCTGGACTGGTCTCATACTCTTTGCTCCAACCATATGAGACGGGATGAGATCATGTCGATCTAAACTGAGGTCATCTTTGACCATGAGAACTAGCAAGTACGGATTATAGTGAAGATGCACAATCGCGCGAGATCATCTCCGAGACCAAGCGGGAGGACAAGCTTCTAAGGTTTTTTTTTTTAAAAAATTATTTCTTATTATAAAAATAAGAGCCTTTTTTATTATGCTTGTGGAGTTAATTTGCAGACCTTAAGTTGTGTAGAATTTTGAGTATTTTTCAAAGCAAAATTTTGATAGCATCTAAGCTTTTTTTAGGATTATATTAGAGAATCAACTACATTGCATGAAACAAATTTGCTTCTAAAATCCTATAAAAAAAAGATTGTTCTTAGATATAAAAAACAATTAAGTCATAAGAAAAGTGCCTAAGGAAAATAAGAATAAATTTGAGATGGAAGAAATAATCAAGTCATATGAAAGCAATTGATATTTAAAGCATTGTTAATATATATAACCATGCACTAACACCTTCTATGTCTTTTTTGGCTTGGAGAATTTTTCATCGTTTACTACCTTGTGACGACATTCTCAAGCTCAAGGGTTTAAGGTTAGCTTCTTGCTGCTCTCTATGTAACAATGATGAGGAAACTTTGGAACATTTATTTTTCACTTGTCCATTTTCGCTTCAAATCTGGAGATTGGGGGGTCTTTGGTTTAGCACTTCTCTGTATCCGGCCACAGATTTGATCTCCACTACTTTTTTATGTAATCCAGATCAAAGGCGTGACCACTTTTTACATATAGATCCTTATATTATATGTTGGTTCATTTGGATGACCCGGAACGATATTAAACATGCGAATAGTAAACCTCGATGCTCCAATGTCATCTCCAATATTCTTTCTTATGCTCTTAAAATTTATAAGTTCAGTGGTAAGAAGGATAATTTCTTCTCGGGTATTATTTATTTCGAATCTCTCCCTCACCCTCTACAGAGTAGGTCGATTTCCAAACCAACCTTGGTAAAGTGGCAACCGCCCCCGATGGGGTCGGTGAAAATTAATACGGATGGTAGTTGGAATCAAAGAGGTGTCGGTATTGGGGGAGTCGTGCGTAACAACTGTGGTTGCTGCCTGCTATTTTTTTCATCTCCATGTATTGCAGACTCTGCGGTGGAGTCTGACGCTCGTGCAATTTTAATGGCGGTCACTATTGCGGTTACTTTGAATTGGTCTAATATTTTGATTGAGACCGATTCTAAGATTCTTTTCGAGATGTTAAATCATGGGAGACTTGTCACTTAGGATGTTTCTTACCACATTAACCGTATTATTCGTTTATCCTCTACTGTTTCGGTGCTTTGGAGATTTATTCATTGCGAAGGTAATAGGTCAGCTAATTGGATGGCAAAACGCGGTGCCTCCACCTCCACGATCTTAGTCGATACGGTGCCTCCCTCTCCTTTACAGGTTTTACTTCATGGGGATTTAATGGCTGAACCTTATATTAGAAATGCTAATAGCTGATTGGTTTGGTGTAATTTTTTGCTTATGGTTTGGTTTCCACCTGCTCCACAGAGATGCTTCAATTGGCTCGGTACTGTTTGCTGGATTTTATTTCTCGATACAAGAATGTAATGGGTTTGGAGTGGCGATGTTCTTCTCCTCCCTCTTACATTCCAGACACTTGGATCTTATTTTTGATGCATGTTTAAATGTATATTTATGCAGAAACTTGATGATGGATGTTGGCTTTATGGGATTGCTATCATACACCGGGATTGCTAGGGATCCTTCACTACAATTTCTGCTCAAGGCGGTCCTTTCCTCAGGTTTCATTTTCTGTCCTCTCACCGGAATTTAAAAGCCTTTATGTCGGTGCTGCTGCTACAAAGTACTGGTGGATTGAAATTTCGTGTACATGTAGTTTTTTTGGGTATACTATTTCTGTGGCATACATTTTGGACGATTACATGTATTTTTTAGATAGCTTTTTTCTTAAGGCTTGTTATTGCTTACGAGTTGCGTTGTAATGCGGAGACTGGAACCCCTAGGGCTATATT
>NEWO01000057.1:544227-580373 GCA_003013225.1 Phalaenopsis aphrodite | reverse complement strand
TCTTCAGCTCAAGGGGAACTTTTTTTTTATTATTTATACCACCCAAAATTTTCATTTCACATAAAAATATCACTTTTGACTTTTAAAAAGTGAGTACACCTTTTCATGCATAGGTAAGATGGTGGCATATATGTAAAAATAAGTCTTAGATATGTAAATACATAAGAATCATGTTGTATGCAAGTAAATGTTCCTGTTTTTTTAGCCATGCTAACGAGTAAAGACATAAGTTTATGGGTAAAAAACTTAAACGAAAGCGAGTGTAAAAATTATAATAAAAGATATTTTGTTTACGATAGATTCATTATGATTTTAAGATCATAGAAACTTTGGTGAAAGTGTTATGAATAATTTTTATGGTAAGAATGCTTCAACTATGGATTCGTCTATAATGCTATCAACAAGAAAAAAGAAAGGCTAAGAGATTAAGAGAACAAGAAGTTGCTTGTACCAAAATATGAAAAATATTAGATGAAAAATAGGATCATCAATAATATCAATATTTACATAGCGCTGCATATTATTTGAACCTTTAAAATCATTATGACAAAGACCTCCATGACGATAAAAATTAAGAATGAATATGCATTAAAAGATTTTTCTTTGAGGTTGACTATCTTAAACCTAATAATAATGGAACATATTAATTAAGAGCAACTCAATTAAGCTACATAATATGCTCTCCTAATAAATTTGCATCACTAATAATTTTATATCCAAAAATTTATATTTAAGCTTTCTGCTTTAACATATACGTATAATTTCCTTTTCATTCTATTCTAGAATACAGGTTGTCATAATTTGACAATAATGTGGGTGAACTTGAAAAAATTGTAATGAAGATTCCCAATCTTACTTGTATAGCATCTGCATGTGAATGTAAATGAAGGTTGTTCAACCAAGCACAAAAATAAAGAAATTATTTGCTACAGAATAAATAAACAAATTGGTTTATATAATGTTTAATAAAAATTTGAAAGATGGACACATCAAGTTAAAGACAGAAAGAAACAAATGATAATGGCATAAATTTTTTGGTTAGTAAAAATGCATTATTTAATAACAAACGGATATCGCCAAAAAAGAATGAATAACTTGCAGTTGAAGGTGAAAGAACAGACTTAAATGGCGATGTATGCTATTGATGAAAGAGCAACAAAATTTTGAGTAGTTTCTACTTCACCGTCCATTAAAAAAAATGCATACTATATGATTAAAGCTTAAAATATTCAAAAGACAACTTAAATATAATTGATTACTTAGCTGTGTTATTGATCTGTTATTTTATATTAAATTATATTAGATTCAACATTAATAGATCTATGGAATAGGAAGAAAAATATAATTATTGAATAAAATCTTGAACATAAAAATGACATAGAATCAGAGGATAATAGAGTTATCATACATGATGACTCCACTAAAGATGACGAAAATGAGCAAGAAGTCGCTATGAATTTTATCCCGTGGCGTATTTAAATTGTAAATGAGTGCTTATCTTACATCTCCTTTCAAACATTCATTTTGCATTATTATTTAAGATTGAGATGTGTGGTATACATCTTTACGATCAACTAAGTAAATATGTCGATGGTTTATGTCATATTTATGAATTATTTTAATTTTATGAGTTTTTACATCATTTTTTAATCTTGAGTCTTACACCTTGATCAACCTCAAGACTTACCTCTCGTTTCACTAAGATAAAATACTTCCATTCCTAATTTTGGCTTTTTAAAATATTTGTCATTCATAAATTTTAAATTTTTAAGAAACCTATTTATATTCACCTAGCTCCTCTGTTTATGCCACCTAAATAGAAAAAATTATATGCATGAACATCTTCCTAAAGTAGCAATCTTTTCATTGCAGCGAGGAGATTTCCATGTTCTGAATCCACAATCTACAAATAATAAAGGATGCAATCTAGACATTACTCAGACTGCCCTCATTTATATTCCCTTGCTATGGTCTTATACGTATAAGGGAAACTAATTAAATCCCTAAAGTCCATCACCAATCATAAATTCATTCTTTTTTTAACTTTGATCATAGTACCAGCAATTCGCCAATTCTAAAGCTCAAAAAAGAAACCAAGTAAATTAAACATCAATATAGGGTTACAATTGAACGTTGCTTTATTATTTGGGAACCATCGTCGAGCAATCTACAGAATGACCGAGTAACTGATAGCTATTAAGATTTAAGTTTTAATTAAGAAATAGAAATTATTGATAATCAACTTTAACAATAAATAGTTATCGGGCAGAAAATAGTAAATTAGTTATTGGTGGCAGAAAATAGAATGGGTCCGTAAACAGAATCCTAAATTATCTTCTTGAATGATTGTAACAGCTAGAAACGCAACGGAAATCATATCAGAAGAAATTCGCTTCGAACCTTGAAAGCTATGTCACCCGGCAACATGGCCAATCCAGCACCCATTGACTCAAAAGCACCTCGTCCTCGATAATAAATTCTAGGGTCATATCCCAACAAAGAAAGATGGGCAGTATCACTGCCACAAGCAAAACCAGCCTCTACAGGATCCATAAGCCCATTTACTCCAGCTGAAGCAATTGCATCTAAATTTGGGGTGTTGGCTACTTCTAAGGTGCTTTGAAAATGAAATCCAGGTAAGGATACATCGCCTACTCCATCAATTAACACAAAAGCCACTCTTCTTTTGACGTTCTTTGGCAACTCCATTGTTGTTATTGCTGGAAATATTATAGCTATACAGTCATTGAACCGCAAATAATCAAAGCTCTTCAGTCCTGCAATGAATTAAACCATCATTTTATTCCACAACAGTAGTACAGTGTAAAAGTAGTAGTAATTGTGGCTGAAAAATCCCAAAAAGAAATAAACAGTAAAAAAATTTCTCTTTTTTAAAAACAACGATTAAGCATGAACATCTTTAGATGTCAAAAATATCAAAATTAAAAATAGTTAAGAGTTAAAGCAATCGACAATGAAAGGAATGGTTGAATATTTAAGAAAAACATTAAAAAAATAATTAATGTAGCAATACCAACAATAGAAAAAATTCAAACTACATCTCCAGAGAGTAAAATGGTGAAATTGATGAATAAATAGCTGAATAAAGATCTTTTTTCTTGTGCTAAACAAGAATCAGTTAGCAGAAATTGCAATAACTGATACATAAAACAAAAAAATGACAACCCTCTAACAAACCACATTCAACCTTGAGGGACTTTTTGATTCAATGTTATCTAACAAGCAGTGCCATTCAAAATAATTACCTCTAAAATTTAATAAGTTTGATTCGGTGTTATCTTCCTTATCGAACATGTTACATTCTGAGATTGATGTTGTTTGGTTTCATGCACTTGCCGGTAAGATTCTCCTATTTCAAATCAGAAAATGATTCTAATCTATCATTTTTGCAGGCGTTCAAATTCCAATTTATTAAATATCAAATCTCTGAGATGCAGCTTTCATACTTCTACAATCAACATCCTTTAGTTAAAACAAAAAATCTAGAAAATACTATTTGACGACAATGAGACAAGTTATAGGAGAACATGCCATGAAATTTATACTCCAAGAACAACATTTCCATCACAAAAGGAGCATCATCTCAAGTAAAGGGCTGCAACTAGTAAACTCAGCTGCACGTTCTAACCAAATAGGACAACTGGCACATTGCTTTGTTGTAGGAGATTATGCAGACAGCATTTTAGTGGACTGAATGATGTGCAAAGTGAGGTAATGGAATATATACCATGCGAGATTAATCTATGGTGGTTGCAAACCCCATTAAAGTTACCTTCCACGCCTGAAAGAGCAAGCCATGGCTAGTAGGGCAAAGCTTTTGATAGGGCATTAGGATATTATTTAGAACAGCTCAATCTAAGATAATTCAAATTATCTCAAATTGAAATATATTATCACACAAAACATCCATATTATTATCATATATTAGGGCTTGGTTGGCATCAATTTCGTTTTTTATTAATTTTCTAAAAATAAGTTTGTTTATTTGTTTTTTCTACCATTTTATTATTTTTAAAAACAAATTGTTGTTTTTAAAATACAAACTTTAAAGTATTTTGAGTGTTTCAAAAAATAAACAACGCCACTACCAGCCACCACCAAGCAGAGGTCATCCACGATTCCCACATCTACAAGATATGCTTAACCATAATGTCCTCGCACCAAAACTGGAAACCAATACTTTGAGCGTCACTTAGGGCTGTAAATGAACCAATGCACTCAATGAACGACTTGAACTCGACTCGATTAAGACTCGATCATGTTCGTTCACATTAATAAATAAACCAGCTTGAACAATTTTTTAAAACTCGGATCTTAAATGAACTAAACATGAACATAGTTGAACATGTTCATTTATTTCACGAACAAACACATTTGTTGTTCAAGAAGCAACTTGTTAAATACTCGATATGAAGCTTGAATATAACTCATATTATATATGATATATTATTTAAATAAAATTTGATTTGCTAGAATTTATTTAATTATAGATTTAATAGTAATATATTATTATATCAATATTATTTTTAGATTAATTCTAAATTATAAATTTATTTTATTATCAATTATTAACTATTTGAAAATTAACATGATGAAATTCTGAAAGAGAACATCACTTTTGTTCATTCTTTTTATTATGTAAATGAACCATCTTTGATTTTTCTCAATTATTTCAACGATTGATTAATAATCTCACATTATGAGTTACTTTGTAATACTAGTTTATTTAATTTTTTCTGCTCTTGTTTCAATATTTTTTTCTCTATATTAGAATTTATTCTTGTGAGAATATACTTATTATAAACACTAGATGACAACATGTAAATTAGTTTATTTGCTTATATCATATAAAATTTATATGATTTATTCAATTGTTTATTTATTTAGATTTGTAAAATTTATATTTTTTCATATGAAAATATAAATACTTGTTTGAATTTTTAGCTCGTTTATTATCTCGTTAAAAGACTCGTTTACTTATTATTAACAAATGAAATACAAATCAAGTTCAAGCATTGAAATTTAAATAAGTCAAGCTTGAACAATATGTGAAAGCTCGACGCAAGCTCAAACTGAACATGAACAACTTAAAATTGTATCAAGTCAAGTCCAAACTATGATATACACGGCTCGGAATGACTCGATTACAGCCCTAGCGTCGTTTTTAGGAGTTAATCAAATGACCTTCTAGTCTTCAAACCGGTTAATAACTTCCACATGACACTTGAGTACCTTCAGGCCAACCACATGAACCACTTCTTCTATCGATAACAAAATTGCCATGAGTCAAGAGGCTGGCTATAAATTCGTCCACTCTCTGGTGTTTTAAACCATTTTCTAGACACTAATAAGACTTGATCACACGGATAGGTAATAGGAGCCTCCTTTTCTAGTTTTCCCTCATCAACCACTATGACTCAGCAGGATGAGCTAGACTTTACTAGTATGATGTGCAATTCATTTTTTTATAATAGATCCCACTTCACTATACCATGGATGGAAGCCACAAAGCAGAACCATGTAAATCTTGCCCCAATGGTCCTCCTCTAGTATTTTCTATATTCTTTCACTTCTTTGTTTCCTATTTATAGAATATCTTCCCCTAATCTTAGACCCACATATTCCTTATCCAAACAAACAATCATTCATAGCATCTCAACTTTCTTCTTCACTTGAGCATAAGAAGTCTCTCGCAGCACATACTTAATTGTCGCCTTATCTCCTTCCCCCCTAGGCAAAACCTACTCTCCAATGTAGGTCAAATGGTGCCATCCCAACAACATATCAAATGTAGTGTTTCACATAAATGCTTTCTTTTGATAGATATGTTCAAGTATCTTATCCATTTCTCTCATATTAGGATATCATTTTCTATTTGCATCCAATTCATGTTAATCTCTCTTTAATGAATCAATTAAGCTCCTCTAATGACATTCAGAACCACTGAGCGACAACTTTCTACTACTTCATATATGATCACTACTATTTTCATACTCAAAGTAGCATAGACACCAAACAAAGGTAGACAGCTCTATGCCTTTGCAAGGAGACTTATCATATTTAAAGTACCATATAGGGCAATTATTTGTATGAATTTGCTTTATTTATTATTATCATTTCCTTTATTGTCTTTTCTAATATATATATAAACACAAATCATATTACTATGAAAATAATTGGGCAAAGAAGCAATCCTTGTCAATTCTCTCCTAGCTGACAGAATGTATTATTGCAAGATAAGAAAAGAAAATCAATAATTTGAATCATCTTACATTGCATCAAATAGAAGAAACATGAATCAAGAGAATTGTACAAAAAACAGTTGTTAAATATTCCTGAAGATAGACTGATAAGTGAAGTGACAGGAATAAGCAACATACTAATCTATAAAAAGCTAAAAGGAAACTTCAATTGTTTATTCTTTTAATTGATGAGGGAATTAAAAGTTCACCGACTTCTGATCAGTGGCAGCAATGATGGCAATGGCAATGTTAGCAACAACATTAGTGGTAACAACAAAAATGACAAGGGCGGAGACGAGAACAACAACAATGAAGAGTAGCTGTTAAGTTTCAGCTGCATTATAAAGAGAGAAAAAAAGCAGCACCATAGAGAATGAGGAATAAGACATTTAATTCTTATAAACTAGACATTATGTCCCAATATTTTCTTAAGTAGTTTAATTTGTAATAAACAAAATATTAAAGTTTTAGTTCAGGAAGATCTACATATCTACAGCAGAAATCTATAATATTTACACGTTTAACACCAAAACTATCCTATTTACTTACATAACACCTAAATCTTTCTAGCATAACAAAAATACTTAACTACCAAAATCCCATTAAGCTAAGCTTTATTTGCACCACATCTCATTTCTTCCTCTAGGGTAAAAACAAAATCTAAGTGAAGTGTATCTCATTTATTCCTTTGGGGTTTGAAAAGAAAATCAAAGTGAAGTGTGTAGCATAGCTAAAGGAGCTAAGTTTATCTCGTGATAATAACCACCACAAATCCTCCTCCTCGTAGCGAATTCAAGCACAACTTCCTCCGTACACTCCATCCAACTTGCAAAAGGCACAAGCTGCGGTCAATGAGCATAGTGGAGCCCTCCCAATGTTTGGAGGTATGTATCAAGTTCTCAATATTTTCTCAAAGATACTTATATTGTGTAAATTTCATATGTTTTCTCTTGTTCTTGAGTGTGTAGCATTATGGGCAATGGGCAAGTTATTTTTTATTGTTATCCTCTTGAGATCAAAATTAAGTATAAAACCTAATAAAAAAAATTTAACATTTCTTTGAAGATCATTAGAAGAGATTAGTATAGTCAAATCTTGCATGGTTTATGTTGTATGAGCGCTACGTAAAAAGTTTATAGAAAATCTAACTGTTGTTCTGGGTATTAAAAACACTATAACAATTGAAATACACATATCATCATCATCATCATGATCAAATTTTCCTTTCATTGCTTTCAAGTTGAATTCTTAAAAATTAAGATTATCAGAGTCATCCAGATTTAAATTTCACTCTTGCTTGCCCACTCATTATCTTTTTTGTTGGAATAGCAGTTCTCATCATTTCTACAGGGGTTTTGATTTGATCTCATCCTGACCTATCGCTGAATACTACTCTAGTAGCTTGCCGTTGATTGATAAATTGCATTCACGTTCTTATGCCACAAGGACTACTCTTTACGGTTATGTTTGGCTATAAGTAGGATTTAACTCAAGTAGGATAAAACCTTCAAATACAAACTTAATAAAACTTGATAGATCCAACATGGAAATTGTTAAAGCTTCATCAAAATTGCTTTTGAATTTAAGATTTTGGATGAATAAATTACTAAATCCATCAAAACAAGCAAAAAATTAACAAATACGAAACTGAAATAGAATTTTTCAAAATAGTAGAAGTAGCCAAAATTATGTTTGGAGCTGAGCATTCTGCCTAAATACTGTGAAAAAGAGGATACCATGCAGCCCCTAATTTCATTTGCTGCGGATATATAACTGACTTCTGATGAGCAAAGAAGCAGCAGCAGCTTCTTCTCCATCGATCTGAGCATAGCAGGGCTGCTACTTCTCCGCTCTCGAAGATGGCGACAATTTGGAGTCAAAAAAAAAAACCTCCGGCGCGGTTGAATATTGCTTCTTTCCTTCACTCTTCTGCTACAGTGGAGCAGAGACTGCTTCTGCTCCTGCGCGCTCCTCCTCGGCGGAGCACAGATGGCTTCTTCTCTGCTATTGGCTTCTCGTTCTCTGTGGCATCTGTTCTCCTATCGTACGCAGCCCTGCCTACGTAATTTTTTTTCCAAAAAATTATTCGATCCGGAGGGCGCACGGAGCTGAAAGTTGTATTTGGTCGGCCTTTTTTTTTTTTTTTTAGTGATGAAAGGTTGTGATTAAAGGTGGAGATTAGATGTGTATCTCTGTATATGTTGTTCGTATGGAATAATTTTTTCTTATTCACACCTACGAATTATTTCAGCTAGAAGTGCGAATTAAGAAAATAAATAAATAAAAGGGGCCCTTTTATAGATAAAGTTATTACTCGCCCAAAATATATAATATAATATTTTAATTATGTAAAGTGTAAATATGATATTTTAATAATCATTATATTAGAATTATCTACTTAAACTCACTTATGAAGTTTTGAATAAAAGTATTAGATGATTTAAATATTATATTTAAAGTTTGGATAGTTAAAAATGTTATATTAAATATTTTGGGTGATTGGTATGTAAAAATTTCTAAATAAAAATATTATAAAATTGTTTAATGAATATTAAAAGATTTATTTATTAATCAGTTTTTTTCAAAAATTGAAATTGAATTAATGGTTATATATATATATATATATATATATATATATATATATATAGACAAACAAGCACATATATGCGGTTAATTTTGATGCACAACTTTTTAAATATTATTTAATCATGATTTTGAGCTTTTAAAAAATTAATAAAATCAAATTTAAATTTTATGTCTTTCAATTAATTGCTCATTTTTAACTCACAGATAACTTCCAATTTTTGTCTTAATTGCATCACATATTTTTATTAGAAATATATTTATTTTTTTATATATAATTACTGATTAGATGACAAAGTATAAAGTATAATATACTTTGTTGTCTTGAAAAACATTTGCATGGCATACATGGAAAATGTGTTAGCACGAATCTCATGGCAATCCAACGACCCAAATAGAATTGATGTGGCGTAGGTGACCTCACCAAAAAAGGACCTGGTGGTCCATAAGACTAACCAGTTATGCTAGTCAGAGATTACGAAGTCGATTTGACAGTGTACACTCAAATGACTCATCATGATGCCAGATACGACTGAAGGTTCCCTTGAGACCCTGGAGTCACTGGCTTCAACCACCTTTAGCAATGTCTCCTCGCACATAAAGTAAACTACTCGTCGTGTTATGGTGACTCTCCACTACCCGATTATCTAGTTTTACTTGGCCGGTGGGATTCTCGTTGTAATGGTTGACGATTGAATCAACACACTCGGCCAACAAATGTCAATGGATCATATCAATCTCACTAACCATTTTTATAAATTCAATCGGTAATCCATGTCTAAAATATCAATCAGCTGATGGTCTCTATCCATTCAGCCCGTCGGCATCATTGACCGCTTTACCTCATCTGCCTCATAGATTGAGCCAAATAGCAACCAGACATTGGGCCCAGAGGGGTATAATCCTCATAATAACTTATACAAACCCTACTTTAACAGGGGCACAACTGTAACTTAAGTTATTGTACCCCCATTATTTATAAATAGGCGATCATTTCATGAATAAGAGATTACATAATTTTCTCATTTCACTGTTCAGCAGAGCACTCTCCTCTCTCTCTCTCTCTCTCTCTCTCTCTCTCTCGTGTTTTATGTTCTATTCCTTGCGTGTGATTCACAGAAAAATCTCAGATTCAACAAACAAACAAAAATCTTTTTTACTAAAAAAATATGTGAGATTTTCAAAACAAGATCAATTTTACCTATACACTATTTACAACAAAATAATTAAATTAAAAAATATAAATATCATCTAATATGGTACGTTGTTCCCAAAAGGACGTGTGTGTCGTTAATTCCTACTAACACTAATAAGATAGTTGCCCAACAATTTTAATAATATCGATTATCACCATCGTCAATACAATTGACATGTGTTATTAATGTTAATGCCAAATTTTGACGTCGAAAAACACTTTATACATGTCATTGTCAATAAAATTTCACCCATCTTCAACATTAACACTAACACCCATCGATGTCAGTATAGTCATCCCCAACCATAATAAATGAGTTTGATGTCAATGGATGCCAACAATATTATCACCTCATCAACAACATATGCCATGCACATTGATTCTAATTTTATTGATGCTTGTGATCACTAATAAAGCTAATGTATGTTATTAATACTAACATCAATGCTCATCGACATTATTAAGTTTCTCACCCAGTGTCTTTCATATTAATGGTTTTAAATCATCATTAATAGTGTTAAAGCATGTCGACCATGGTAAAATTGCTGCATGTTAACAAAAATATTGTTGATGCCCTTCATCATGAATAAAGGCAGAATACACCATTAACACAACCTCCATTGATACCAATGAAATTTATTCTTTGCCATTGTCAATAATTTTAATGCTCACCATCGCAGATAAACTCAATGCATGTCATTGAAAGTAATATTGAAGCTGATATGGACATCACCTACCACTACAAAAGAATGATAATTGTCATCACCAATTAAACTACTATACATATATACATAAATTTGGATATACATCATCACCAGTAAGGTTATTGATCACCATTAACAGTAATGTTGGTGCTTGCTAACACCAATAAAATCAACAAACACCATTCACATCAATCATAATTCATTTCACCACTAACCAAGCAAACATATTCTATCAATATTAACCATGATATTTGTCATCATAATCAAGATAATCACTTATCATTGATGCCAACAAGGTCATCGTGCAACCCTAATGCTTACTATCAACAATAATTTTAATAATCATCATTGCCAAGAAAACTGATCTCAAAACCTACTTTTACTAATAAGGATAAAACATATTATTATATACAATGTTGATGGCTCAAATAGTACTTCACTATTATAAATATTCTTGTACATAATAGTATGGTGCTGTATGTAGGAAGTAATTCCAAATTGATGGCATACACTTGGTTTTGTCTTAAAAGATTTTTTTATATCAACAACTTGTGTATAATAATAAATAAGTTTTCCCTTTTTCTTCTATAAGTTTGTTAGTTTCGTAAAAAAACATGACAACGTTATGGCAGCCGTAATTATAATTTTAAAAATGCAGCATATTGACATGTTTGTTTCTAAATAATTTTTTTTTTCTTCTGGCATCAATTAACGTATTGGTTATTGATATGTCATCAACAAATTTTCATCATCCGTCATGAATCTTGAGCTTGGGCACAAACCACAGGATGATCTCTTGAGAAAGAAATATTCAAATTTCGGTCAAAAATCATTCATAACTTTGATTTCAGTGCTGACCAGTTTGACAAGACGGCCCCAATGGTACCAAAATTGGTCCAATCCAAACCAAATCAAGCCTCGATCAAATAATTAAACAAATCTTGAAAGTTTTTTAAGCATGTTGAAAGGTCAAACAGATGTCGAATATAGTGAGCTTATAGTCGAATCACGTCTCTACAAGACAAATTCAACTAGCACAATATCACTCAATTTCGACATCGATAATGCACTCAAATGTTTATCAAATGTTGTTTGATCGAGGAAATCTCTTCAGGTTGTCTGATCGGAGCGGTTAATATTCTTTCATTAATTTCAATCGATACTTTATAGATATAGCTCCACACATCTCATGAAAGGGGGAAGAGAGCTTGATGCCTAAAGAAGACTTAAGTGTGGAGAGGGAGCTGAAGTTGCCTCATACCCCTACAGCCGCCGACCACCATCGACCATCGTCCAGTCCTTGCAACGAAGCACCGTGCGAAGAAATAACTGACATCGCGCAGACAAGAAGAACCCGGCGAAGCGGGGCATCGTATTGAACACCGAATTGATCCCAAAGACAGTTTAACAACGCACCCCGAAGACTGTGGAATAACACATAAGCTTGTGTAACTTCCGACTCTAACTCATATGACCTATGAACGTCAATATAAATGAGCCGAGCCTGAGGCTGAGCTTGTGTTCGGCTCTTTCGAAATTGGCTCTTGTTTGAAATGGCTCGTGAAAAGTGTGTTCATGTTTGACTCAAATAACATATTCATGTTTGTGTTCGGCTCGGAATTGACTCGTTAAAATATAAAATTACTATAATAAATAAATTTTAAATAAAATTTTAAAAAAAATTATCTTTTTTTTTGTATTTATAATTTAATTTCAAACCATAAAACATTGATTAACTAAAAAAACTTTCAAGAATAAAGTTCATATAAAATTTTACACAATAAGAATAGTAATATTGTTTTTCAAAATTTTACACAGTAAAAATCAATTTATTACAAATTTTACAATTTACAAAATAAATCTTAAACCCGAAACCCTAATCCCTTAACCTTGAACAAGAGTACAAAGCATACAAATAAAATTTCAAATAAAAATCAAAACAAAAAATAATTGTATTAAACATTTCATTTAGAAAACTACATTTGCATTTAATACACATATACTTATGACTTACATAAAACTAAAAAATATAAAAAAAACATTAAATTTAAACTCTTACTTTGTATTAATTCCTCGATCTTTATGTTTGATGATCTGATAAGTAGTAATTAGTGAATGATGATGAGATAATGATGACTTTTACATGCAATTTTTAGTTATATATTAGAAAAAAATGACAAATTAGAAATGAAAATAAAAGTTAAGATGTAATTATTAATTGAGACTCGGACTTATGACCTCCTTTCATCACGTTCAAGTAAATCAACTATTCGGTGGCACAATTTATGTGCTTCTAAGCATAATAAAATCAAAGTTAATATCAATGCATCAATTTAAATTACATAGAAACTATTACAATCCTCCAATACAATTTGCATGAGTGCTGCCTTCCAAAATGTGAAATAGTAAAAAAAAAAAATCTTAGTCAACTTACTTTATTCTTATCTTAATCATACCAATAATGAGATTTTATCCATTATAATCATCATAGCCTCTAATAACATCTTATGACAACCAATTGAAATTGTCTATCCTTCGCTTGGCGTTTTTTGCTAACTTTGTTTTTTGAAACCCAAATTTCAGCAATGACATTTGAGATAATTTTTTTTTATCACAAAGAGAGATTAGTAACATAAGTAGTTGCAATCAAGGCAATCTCTCTGGACCATCCGATCAGAGTAGTTCAGATTCTTCACTAATTGCAATCAAAACTATATAAATAAAGCCCCACCCCTCTCACGAGAGGGAAGAGAGAGCTTGAAGCCTGAAGAAGACTAAAGCATGAAGAGAGGGCTAAACTTTCCTCCTACTCCTGCAACCGCCAACAACCGTCGACCATCGTTGACCACTACTCGTCGACCGTCGCCGGTCACCATCAGTCCTCGTCCACTCCTTGCAAAGAAGCACTGTTCACAACAACAACTGATGCCGCAAAGTCATGAAGCAACATGTGGAGCAGCACATTATTTTGAACACTGGCTGACCCCAAAGACGATGCAACAACGCACATCACATACTCTCATGCAATCAACGTGGTCTTCACCTTGATGGAACTACACAAGGTGAAGACCCCGTTGTTGGTCACATATGCCATGGTAGTGAGTAATAATGATGTTCTTCATGACTTTGCGGTATGGTAGCTAAAAAATTATCACACACATCACATACTCTCATTTTGGAGTTAAAAGACGATGCAACAACGCACATCACATCACATACTCTCATCAACACATTAGTTATATCAAAAGTTAAGCAAGGTGCGCGAAACAAATCAGGTTGCTGCCTAAAAAAATGTTCACATTGATGTTTTTAACATGATTATACTTAGACAAGCTATCTCTTTTAACTCCAAATTTAAGGTAACCTCTATCAGAAACAATTTTTTTCAAGCTTCACATATGAAAAAAATCAATATAAACATTCAATTATATGGCACACAACGTATCCAATTCTTAGTAGGCCTTTTACTTGTGAAATAACATCATTGTCATAACTTTAAGAGAATTGTAATATTCTAGATTTATACCAACTCTCGTTTATGATTCCGGGTCTACAAAAATACATGATAACTATCATGTTCAATTTAAAATAACTGCTAGTTGAGGTTTTGAGGTTTAATTACTCGACTCCCTGAAGGAGGATGTTGGATGCGAGACCATATTAGCGTAGTATATCTTAGATTCTAGATATAGCCTTAGGTTCTATTTGAGGAGGTTGCGTTTGGGGTGGTGGTGCAATGGTGGTTTAGTGCTACATCACAATTTTTTTCTTTTTGGTAAAATTGTGCTTTGTTAGTTTTTTCAAAACGATGCAGTTGAAAGAAGCATTTTTTCACTAGACTTAGGTACATGTGGTGGATGCTAGGAAGCTACAGTTAGACTTTTTTTTTGAAAAAAAGTTATAAAAGCCACCACATCTTTTTGAACATTAGATTTGTCAACAACAACTTCGTAGCTGCTTCTTCAAATAGTTGCAGCTGCCTTAAACATACCCTTAGTTTTTTTGTAAGAGTGATTATAAAGTTATGGCAAGGAAAACAACTTCTTAGAAAATTATGACATGAATGATATATTTTTTTAAAAAAATTTGGTGATTATACGATATATCTAGTTGCTAAAATAAGTTAAACATAATTTTTGTACAAAAAAAAGGTGATGGCGGCCTGAAGTGCCATGTAGGGAGTGTTTGGCGCACCTTATTTGGGCATTCAACGTTTTGAAAATGTTGAATTGTTGTTTGGTTATCGCGTTAGAATGGAGGCTTGGAAACATGCGACAAATTTTATTAATGAATCACGACTGCGGGATCGACCTCACGGTCCGTGTTCCATCACAGCTTATTACTACTGATCCCCTCGATCCCGTCCCTGTTTTTGCCTCGTCGCCCTAGATATGCGATTGAATTACCATACCCGTGCCTCTATTGTCTACCCTTCTCCTCTCCCTTCTTCGCCTGTGATCTGGTTATTAGCTCCTATCTTGGAATTTCTCTTCGAGAATATTCAACACACAATCATTTTACCTTTCAAGTAGTGAACGGATTATGTAATCCCTCTTACAGCTTATAGTTTCACACGAGTCTTCTTCCATCTAAGGAATTGATTGTATCCTTCTATGTTTGTTTTCTTAGATTTTTTTTCTTTTACTCTGTGAAATTTATTTTGGTGATTATTGGTTTTGGTTCCCAACGAAAAGCTCTGAAGTTTGTTGGTTCAAATTGATGATTTTCTTTTAAACATTGCATGCATGCTTGATTACATGGTGAAAATGCTCTTTCCTTTTGTATAACACGTTTCTACTGAATTTTCATGAACCCTAAAGTATGTGCAACTGAAATCTTGGTGTAGTCTTGCTCATCGTGCTTAGAATGGTAAAATATCAGGGGTAATTAGCATTATAGATTTTTTAAGCATTCAAAACCCTTTGAGGTTTGCTTTGAGTAATTATTTAAGTAAGGCTTCAAAGAATATTTTTCAGTGATCATGCTCAATAATACGTTGACATCATCTTCATTGCCTCTATGAGAAAGCTACCAAAATTTATGCTTTCGAAATGATGTTATTTTGAATGTGTTTAGGTGAAATCATTACATATGTTAAGGTAAAATTAATGAATTAAATTAAAGAAGAGTGTATTTCTTCTATCGGCTTCTTTCATGTGATATCTTTCTTTGCTCATTTACTGCAACAGTTTGTATGGTCTGAAAGGTTAAAAGTATTAACTAAAGCATGTGATTCACATTGGTGTTATGTGTAAATCCTTGGGTTGTCCCTTGGGTGAATTATCAATATGTTTTTTCTTTTTATTATGTATCTTGATACTCACTTTTCAGTGAGGTGTATATCATAAATTGTACTATTATGAAGTGATTTTTTTTTGTTCGCAACTGTCAAATGTGTAGTCGTTACAATTTTGGTGCAAACAACAATATTGTGCATTGCCAAAATGATCATTTATCCAGAAAAAAAACTACAAATTAACTGTTTTTCAAATGCCCAAAATAAACAACTAAACAATTTATCTGATCAGGGGCAAAATGATCATTTCTCCAGAAACAACTACAAATAAGTTGTTTTTCAAACACACAAACCAAACAACCAACGGCTTATCAGGATAAGCTGCTGATGAGCAACTTATCAAAATAAACTGTTTATCTAGATAAGTTGGATAAGCTGCAACTGCCCCAAACAAACCCGTACTTAGAAAGCTGTCCCAAATATACTATTGGTTTTTGCATGATAAGTGGGTCGAGTAGGTTCCCATAGGTGAAACATGTTTTTGTGGCCCATAGGTTATACAATTTGAGACATGCTTTGGGATTTTCTATAAGATCATGAACATAGTATCTATAGTTTGCAGAAGTCACAGTTGAGAGTTACATAGGCTGTGATAATTTTCATAGGCCGACAGTGGTTGACAACTATAAGAGCTGGTGTCTTTTGCTTGACCTTCGGTGTAGAAAATTTGACCTTAGCTCCTTCTTCTCCAAGCTTCAGCTTCCTATGGTTCAAGATTTAACCTCCTTTCTTTATATAGTCTCGAAAATGTCTCCTTACAGATAAATAAGAAATCATGTCACTTAAAATGCATGTTGCCTAAATAAAACATAAATTTTAAAATACATTATACCTTAATGTAGGGTTGGAAGAATTTTTTACCTAGAAATGTAAGGAATTTGATTGTAGTATAAAACATGAAACTCAAAAGTTGGTAGGATTTATTACAAAAATGACATGAGTTTGTTTCGTAAACTGCCAATCTCTTTAAAAAAAGTAACATTATCAACTTTTGTAGCCAAAGACTTTCGAGCTCACTCCAAACAAGTAATTGCTTGAGGTTCACAAGTTCTCCTCATGCCATCAACCATTTCATCATCAGAAATTAAACACATGTAAAATTTAATAGAGTTCATTCGAAATCTTCGCTGGGAAGGGGAAGGGGAGGGGGAGGGGCATCGTGGTTTGGACAAAAAAGATTTCATTGTTTAAATCGACATCTAGATTCCTCTCAATTTTAAAAATTATGTTTTCATTGGCATCAATATCATATTCAACAAAGGATTAACGACTCATTAAACCTTTTTAACATGATCAAAACAAGAACTAGAACTCAAGGAATATGAAATAAACGAAAAAAAGGAATTACCTGCGAGATCACCGAAGAAGCCGAAGGAGCTCTTAGGGCAGGAACGTGGGAGGAAGAAGGATTCAGAGATATTAGGGTAGGATCGTGAGAGGGCAGGGGTTAATCCTTGAACAAGTTTGTCGACCAAAATGGAGAAAAAATTAAAAAAAAGGAATATGCATTTACCTGCGAGATCGCCGAAGAAGCCGAATGAGCTTAGGGCAGGAAAGTGAGAGGCAGCAAAGTAATCCGTAAGCAAGAAACAAAAAATAAAAACGACGTTTTTCCCGCTACGCCCAAAACGTGCAATTCAAACAATCGACAACGTTTTCAAAAGGCCGCTCGCGGTTATATGCGGCCCCAAACTGACCCTTTAAAATTAGTTTTAAAAAAATAATATTCAAACAATTTATGTCATAAATAATATTAATTTTATTAACAAAAAATTTTAATTAATTAATATTTAATAAAATTCCCTAAAAAAACAAAATTTAGAATTTAACGTCCGCAAAGCGAGCGGCGAGATGGCGCAACGCGGGCTAGCCGAAGAGGCGACAGGATCGCGACGTTTGAAGTAGAAGAGACGGTCTTGAGGTGTCGGAAACTCTATCTTTCCCCCTCTTCCGCTTTTGCCTGAAACCCTCTTGGCAAAAGGAGGAGGAGGAGGCCGCGATTGAGGCTTGCAGCCAAAGGCATCGGAAGATGTCCATTTGAAAGGCATGGTAGGATTTACTTTTGCTGTTTAATTCTGCATACGCTGTTTTGTTTTCTGATTCTGCTTATATTGAGATTTTATCATAAACCCTAGGGTCTGTCCGACAACAGATTCAGACAAGTGTTTAATCTGGATTTAGGCTAAATTATACCAAACGGTCAGGTTGGACAAAATAAAGCCGTGGATTTGATAAATCTGGATTTACGGATTTCAGCTGTAATCCCGTATTTAGTAATCCAGGAAGAACGGGAGGAATAATGGCGCTAACAGGCTTACCTTCCTCAACGGTTTCTGGTAGGAGTAGAGCTGAAGTATGGGAAAGATGGGAGTTTTAGTGGTCTCTGTACGCAGGGATCATGTCGTTGCCTTCCCAACTAGTTGCAATTATTACTGTATTGCGAGGGTATATTCATGAAGGTGATCGTTTTGCACAAAACTGGAAAAAGGAGGAGGGACATTGGCGAGTGTTTCGAGTAGTGAGGGAAGGGAATTGGAGGATAAAATATTCCAGACGCAGTTTTGTGTCCGTACTCCAATAATATGACGTCATTTGTAAAGTGTTGGGACTCAGTTTCATGAATTAAAAAATGTGAAAAGAATTATTTTTTTGCACGACCCTGCCCGAAGACTATTCTGGCAGTAAACTAGTGGTATTTTAGTAGTATTTTGTTGATATAACTGTGCTATTTTGGTTACATCATGATGGTATTTTGGTGTCATTATGATGGTATTCTGTTATACTAACAGAATACCACAAGTATACCACTATAATACGAACAAAATATCATTAATATACACTAGAATGCGACCAGAATATCGCAAGAATATCACAAGAATAACACCACAATACAATCAGAATACCACTAGTATATAACCAAAATACCACCAGGATAACAACAAAATAACATAAGTTTATCACCATAATACCACCAGAATATCACAATAATATTACTAATGTACTACCAGAATATCACAAATATACCACAATAATATTGCTAAAATATAATCGGAATACCACTAGTATACTATCAAAATATTACCTGAATACTACAACAATATCATAATACAACTAAGAACAGAGTGTCGGGTTTGGTTATAAAAGAATATTGGATGGGAGATGATATTGAATCCTATGGGGAGGATATTGCTAGATTTGCCCTTTTTTTGCCTGCTGATCTCATACCACCTCATACCACCAAGAATAGCAATAAAAAAATCTGCAGTTATAACCCTGTAGAGAAAAAATATCTTGAAGGAAGACTGCAGGAAGATGCGTAATTTGACCGATTTGCTTCGAAACATTTCGACTTTGAGTTTTTAGTGTCGTTGCCAGGGATAATCGTCAAAATTTTATAACCGTAGGAGAATTTTAATTGAAATACTCAGAGTCTAAGTTTGAAAATTTTATTATTTTAATCTTTATTTTATTTTCTATTCTATTTGGTTTTTGTGTTATTTTTTTGGAAAAAGTCAAAATTAAAATAAAATTAAAATAAAAAATATTTCAACACTTTAGAACGACAAACCCGTAAAAATGTTAGTTTATACTTTTTCAAGAGTATGCCAAACCATGATGACCATTTTCCATATGAATTTTGAACACTTTGTTATAGGAAATATGTTTGATGACTCGTATTCCAACACCTACAACTCAAGTTGGTCAACTTAATCAAATTTTAATTGGAATAATAATAACTCAAGTATAGAAAAGCAGCAGCGGTGAATCCTCCAAATCAATCATGTAGAATATTTGACTAGCCATGATAGTGACTACCCTGAAGAAATAAGAATTTATATGAATTTACAATAATTCTACCGAATCAATTACAAAGTCAAACTACAACATTAAGAAACTTTAAAAATCAAATGGGGGCAGTTATTTTGGCCAAGTTAACACTAAACCACAAAGGATGTTAGTGGTATTGGATAGCCATGACTTTAAATATGAAGAGTTGGTTCTTGAGGAACATACTGAGTTGGATGATTTTTGTTGGACAATGACTGAGGAAGAATTTTCTCTTATTTTCAAAGCACCCCTTAATGTTGTTAGTGAGATCATTGAGCCTATAGGACCAACCATAGGAGTGCCCCAAGGGAGTTGGAAGATAGCCCTAGGCAGGCGAGCAACTCATGTTAGGTTTCTTGATAATTTAATAAGATTATATAATTACTCTAATTGAAATGTGAATACTCATTAAAGAGATTGAAATTAATGATTTGATAACCAAGTCTTACACTTTAACAACTTTCACCTGATTTTTAAGTTAACTCAAAATAATTAAAAGGGTGTAATTCAAATTAATATTAGTAGTCAACTAGAAGTACTTTAAGCCTTTTAATTTTTTTAACTAATTTAATATAGTATTGAATTTTTAAATGAATTATAATATTTTAGAGTTCACATTAAGAAGAATTGAGAATTATCATTCAGGTGTAATTAGACATTCAAAATTCTTAAAAGAAATGTGCTCTACCCGATATAATAATTATCAGTGAAACGAATAAATAATAAAAAAAAAATCAAAGAATTGTGAAAGACTTGATTTAAAAGAAAAATCAAAACAAGTGGCCAACCATCATGAAAAGCTGAATAAAAATTAAAAATGGGTGTCTTAATTATCTCCTAAGTAATAAGACTTAAAATTTTTTTAATGAATTTCTTAAGCTATTATATTCAAGAAAGAGGTTAAGGGATGTTGGGTTGATTAGTTGAACTTAGTTGATTTAAAAACGTCATTGGGAAATTGAAATATTTCAATTGCACTAGGTCAAGTGTTTTGAGATTTGTTTAGGTTTAGGAAGAAGGGAATTAAAGAAAATATTGTTATTAAAAATTAATGAAAACCCTATCTTGAAATAAGATATGTATATCTTTTATAACGCTTATATGATCTAATTGAAGAATTAGGAATCCATATGAGAACTCCAAACATCATTTTAGTCATTGTTGAGATATGATAGTACTTGAGGGCAAGTAATAAGTAAGTTTGGGAGAGTTAATACGAGGTAAATTTACGTTATTTACTGCATTAAATACTATGTTATATTTCTTATTTATCTTAATATTATGCTTGTGAAAGATATATTTGTTGTGTTTTATAATGTATAAATGAGATTCCGTGATTGAGGGCGCAAAGGAGATGAAACAGTTGAAAAAATACCAAAATGGATAAATTATAGCATAATTACGCTAGAAACTATGACATAATTGCGCCATAGTGACATATCTACGCAATTAAGCCACTTTGAGGCAAAATTACGCTGCCTTTTGACGTAATTACGCATTATTGGGCGTAGTCACATGATATGCGGTAAATTTACGTTATTTTACGACATTGAATACCATGTTATTTTTCTTATGTATCATGATATTGTGTCTCTGAAATGTATTTTTGTTGTGTTTTACAGTGAATAAAAGAGATTCAGTGATTCAGGGAGCAAAAGAGATGAAACTGTTGCATAATTATGTCACTTTGCGGTGTAATCCAATGGTGTAATTACTTAAGATTGGGGCGTAATCACGCCACCAAACGACCATAATTGATTTTGGAAGGAATTTCATACATTTTTGGGATCTCTTCTATATAAAGGATGCTAGGGCACTAATTGAGGGATTTTTGAGGTAGACTTTGGAAGCTTTGTAATGCATATTTGAGGTTTTGAATGTAAAACCTAGAGTTTTCTCCTTCCTTGAAGGAGAGAACTTCTAGGGTATTTTTTTCTTTTTTTTTCTCTCTTTTCATGTTTGTTTGTTGAGGTTTTCTTATGAGTTCTTGAGAGTTTGAGAGGTGTGGTAATTGCTTTGCATGAGAGCAGAGTTGTGAGAGCTTCTATTGAACAGAGAGAAGCGTGGCGTATTGCTAAGGATCTGCAATCTTTATTATGCATTCAATAAAAGCTTTCACCAATCGTTTTCTCATGCATTGTGATTGAGTTCGTTTCATGCTTCTATGATGCAAAGCATGTGGTTTTCTCGTTGTTCATTATATGGATTTTGTTCCCTCGTCGCTTTTTCCGTGCATGAATTTTTTATGTTGATGCATTGACTTTTTGATCTAATTTACTTCAATTCAGACACGATAGAATGTTAAAATCACTTGTCATCTAGGATTTTTGTCGTCACCTAGAAGAACGAGTAAGTTAACCACAGAAATCTAGAGTATGCATATTATCATTAGGTATTTGCAACCTAGAAAAAAGTGATTTGAAGATATTTCATTCTCGATTGAACTTGGGAATATAAATCTGTAACATAATTTTTCAAAGACTTGAGGAAATTTCTTTGATTTTAAAATATCAAATGTAACTTTTTGATCATTTACTCTTATAGTCAATTTCCCCTCCTTAACATCAATCATTGCTCCTTCTGTGGCTGAAAAGGGTCGACCAAGAATCAATGACATCTCCTTATCCCCCTCCATGTCTAAAATCACAAAATCAACAAGGAATATAAATTTGTTTACTTTAACCAGCACATTCTCAATGATTCCCTTAGGGTAGGTCACAGATTGGTCGATTAACTGTAATGTTAGTATGGTAGGTTAGAATTCTCCTAATTCAAGTTGTTTGAAAATAGCTAAAAACATGAGGTTTATGCTGACCCCAAAGTCACAGAGGGTTTTCGGCACAAATTTCTTTCCTATGGCGTAAGGGATGGTGAAGCTCTCTAGGTCCTTCAATTTGGCTGGTAGCTTTCTCTGTAGGATAACACTACATTCCTCCGTTTAAACCACTATATCTCCGACTCTTACTTTTGTCCTTTTATCCAAAGCATCTTTTACAAACCCCACATAATCAAGCATTCATTCTAAGGCTCTAGTATATGGGACATTAATTGAAAGTTTGTTTGCCATCTTTAAAACCTCAACCATTTGCAGGTTCCTTCCAGGCTTCTAGTGTCTCTTGGGAAAGGGTGGTGGTAGTCTCTCTTGTCTTATCCAAAGTTCGACTCTAATAGCCTTACACTGCTCGAGACTTTGGTCTTTAGGATTAACTTCAGTGTTACGTGAGAGTATTTTTGGGGGTCTATTGTTTGAGTCATTCGCAAGCTGTCCAAATTGATGTTCAAGATTCTTAATGGCTAGAACTTAGCTCTGTAATTGTTTCCTCATTTGTATTACCAGCTCCTCAATGAGTGATCTTTTCTGCATGGGCTGAGCATTAGCTTGAAATTCTTTTGGGTATAATTACTTTTGGGGCTTGGTTATTCTCATTACCTATAGGGTTGGCGTGAGAATTTCCCCATTGCTAGTGATTGTTACTCCATTGGAAGTTTGGATTATTTCTCCAACCTGGGTTATAGGTATTGGAATAGGAGTTATTGATCCCACAGGGATAGTATTAAAATATTTCTTTCTTCATCGAACCAATTTGGACTTGATTAATTTTTTCATAAATTTTTTTAATAAAATATTATGTCAGGTATAGTGAATACATCAACTAATAATTTGGATGTTTTCTGCATAGTATATTCCTCTTAAGAATTCCAATATATTCAGATAGGTTAACGCTGATTTTCCCATTGCTTCAATGCTCCCGAGGACTTGAAAAGTTAGTTGCCTCTCTTTTAGTTATATACTTGCATGTCCAGCCTAGTTTGAGAATAGTGGTTCTGTTCTCATTTAAACAACCTGTCCAATTAATGCCTGCTAGATGTTATTCTTTTTTTGAAAGCAAATGCTTTTCAAAAAGCAGATGTTTTTTCAGAAAGCAAATACTTTTTTTCTATCAGTTTTCCCTTTTAAAATGCGATTCTTCCTTATCTTTTATTTTTGTAAGTTACATGATTTGAAGTTCAATTTTCTGTAAATTGGTATATAAATAGTTATCTTCCCTCCTGGTTTATTGTGCAATTTTTATTAGTGTTGTTACTTACTGTGGTCCAACTTCGTCTTTCATTTTGTATGTTTTAATAACTTTTTAGACTGTACACTAACTGCATGTTATAGCCCTGTTGAATTCATTGATATTGAATCTTTACACACCTTAATTGGATTAAAATTTTCTCATAAGTTTGTTGATTGAGCCATAATTCATAGGCGCTGGTATTATTACCTACCCAAATATCTTTCTAAAAGGATTTGGGAACAATGAATTTCAGTCTTCCTGATTGATTTTGATTGTTTTTCTTTATAGTTCGTTTAAGATAATAGACCGGTTTAGCCATGGTAATGAATTTCAAATTCTAGGTGAAAGAATCTTGATTTTTTTTGTTTGGAATTTTCTAAAGCTATTCTTAAAGGTTGATTTGACCTCTATATGGAGTTACAATTTTTTCTCCCCCCTAACAAAAGGACTATTCTTTGCATCCTTTGACTGATGAGTTGTTTTTTATTCTTTTTTTTTTAATTGTGGGGGTGGTGGTCATTGGACCCCTCTTTTTAGGGTTAATTCACCCCTAGTTTTTCTATAAGAATTCACTAATAGAAAATTAGGGAGTGAGTTAGTATTACCAAAAATATATTTGACTTAAAAAAAAAGAACAATAATCGAGTTTTTCACTTTATAAAATTTGTCTGGAATGCTAAATTTTAGCATATTTCTTATTTATAAATTTAGTAGCATTGTTGTTTGGTGCATCTTAATAATTTTTGATTTATAAATCATCTTGAAGTTGGCAATGCACTTAACTAAAAAAAAGAACTTCTTGCACTATTATAAGGTATTTAGATTGGATTGAGATGAGTTTCACCTTCTTGAAGGGAGTCTCACTAATTCTCTTTATTAGGATTTTTGGTTTGAGCTTTCCTCAGTATCCCAAATTAGAGGCATTCATTTCAACAATTTTGAGCCAAAATAAGGCAGGATAAATTCCTTATGATTTGATTTTTCGTACTACTTTTGCATGAACATCTTTTTAATGGGGTATAATTTTCTTCAATCTATCAAATAAAAATGTTAAGGGTAAAATTTTTGTAGAAACTATTAATAAAAATTAAGTGTTTATAAATCTTTCTAATTGATTTTTTCCATTAATTTTATCAGGAACTTTATTAGCAAATTCAATGTTATTTCAATTGGGATATTATAACTATTAGTAATATTATGACTTAGAAATTTTATTTATTTTTGAGATAACTTTATTTTCAGGGTTGAAAAATTAAGTTTATTTTTCTAGTAAGAACATTTAAAAGTTTTTAAGTTTTTAAAATAATTATCAATATTTATTGAAAGTTTTTAAACATTATCGATGTATACTGTAATATATTGAGAGTGATGATTAAAAATATTATTCATAATATTTTGAAATTTTAGCCTAACATTTTTAAGGCTAAAATACATTACATTCTATTATATTGATTTTTAGTCATATTTTTTAATATGTTATAAATATCATTAAAAACATAATTCTAACGTCACAAATTATTCTCTTAGACTCCATATGGGCAACCTTATATTTTCTTAATTCTCAAATTTTTTACGTCTAAACACTTTTTATACCATAAATTTTTATTTTTTTTATCTTTTATTCCACATTATTATTTTGCTATCAACTATTTTTACTTATAGGATTTTTTTCTTTTTAATTCCCCAAGCGCATCTTTTGTGACTTATTTAATATTACTCATTACTTTATCCAATAGAATATTAGTCTATTTATGTATATTTCAAATCTTAAGATCTTGAAATTTATTTATAAAAATAATTTTATTTTCCTTTTAAGTGCCCCTCATATAATTTTATGTTAATATTTCATTATATTTTTCTTCTTTCAATTCTTAATCTTAAAATCCAAAACTAATAATAAATACCGTGTACATAAATTTTTTTTGGAATGACCTTATAATTTTTACAATCTTGAGGATATATTTTTCTCGAAAGAAAACAATTAATTTGTATTTTATGAGATTTATACTTATAATGATAATATGCTCTTCTTTCTTCTTAAATAAAATATTTACAATAACAAAATTATAAGTTAAAACAAATAAGATCGCTCTACTTTTTTCGTTGGTCACTCCAAAATCATAGCCGTTACTAATGCTTCTAAAATTTTTTACCACTTTATCGACACGTTCATTTAAATCTTCTTTAATAAAAATTCTTTCTTTAAGTGGTATCCTTTGTATTAATTCTTCTTGGACATTCCAAAATTTTTAATTTAAACATGTCCAAACATACTTGTGGAGAGCATAAGCATTCATAACATTAAGAATTCTAGTATTAATAACAATATTTAAAGCTATAATTTGATCTCTAATTCTATTAAATTTTACAACATTTTTTTTCAACTTTTATATATAATTACACATGCATCATTTCTAGTAGTACTCTTACCTGATACCAAAAATCGAAGCTATCAATTTCGTTGAATATTAATATTTATCTATAGATTTAGGAGGATGCTTAATTTTATTGATGATTATAGGATTAGAAAATTGGAGATGATATCCAAAAATTGATTATGAATTTCTTCTTATTAATTCTCTAATGGGCCAAAAAGAATTGTCTTCTTCTAATTGATATGTTTTTTCTTCAAAAGCTATTCAGGTGCCAATTTTGAGTTTTGTTGTGAGATCCTCAAGGTCTTGTTGGCTAGGTCCAAGTTACATAGAAGTATTTATTGAGTTATGGCATGTTATATAATAATTTTCTTATTTTTAGGGATTACTAGCATATTGAATTAGGGGTGTAAATGAGCCGAACATGAGCAAGCCCGTGCTCAGCTCGTGTTTGGCTCGTTAAAAAATATCACTGTTCGTGTTCGACTCATTTATAATTCGAACACAGAAAAATGTGTGTTCGACTTGTTTTCTTAGCGAGTCGAACATGAGTTGTTCGTGAATAAAGAACCGTTTTGACAATCTTAATTACACAAGCGTTAGTGGTGTAAACGAGCCAAGCGCAAGCGAACCCAAACTTGACCCTGTTAGGCTCGTTAAAAAGAGTCACTATTTGTGTTTGACTCGTTTATATATCGAGCTCAAAAAAAATTATTCGTGTTTGGCTCGTTTGCTCATTGAGCCGAACACGAGCTGTTCATGAACAATGAGCCATTTTGACAACTTTAGTTACACAACCGTAGGCTGTTAATGATAAGACGAGATTTAAATCTTATTAGTTATATTAAAATATTCATTTAAATAGAATTTAATACTTTTAATTTTAATTTTAATTAATAATTTTAATTGACTATATATCTTTGTAGCCTTGTAGTCAATTAAATTATTAAAATATTACTTATAAGTATATATATATATATATATATATATATATATATATATATATATATATATATATATATATATATATNTATATATATATATATATATATATATATATATATATATATATATATATATATATATATATATGTATATATATAGATTGGTGTCGGTGGCGATCTGTTCTGCTAGGGTTTCGTCTTTGCGCCGCGGTTTCCTTTTACACGTGGTCGTGTTGCGGTTTAGACTCTGTCGAGCTGTGATTTCATTTTGCGCGGTCGTCATCTGCGGTTACTGTCTGTGGTTCCTCTCTTCTGCGCAGCTTCGACCCCGACCTCTTCTGTCGGACTTGCAGCTCTTCTTTTTGCTGTGTCTTGCTGTGATGGAGCTTCCTCCTTCTTCGGTTGAATCCGACAAAACCTCTCTTGCCCATGTTGTGGGTAATCCTCAGGGGGAGACATCTTCCCCTCAAGTTATAAGGAGAATCGTGATGGTACAGGTGACTGCCCCATTATTAAGAATGCAAGCAGGAAGAGTGAGAAGACAACACTCTTTTTCTCTGAGTCAGAAATTTCAACAATGACTGACAAATTCAAATTTGCTCTCATTGGGAAATTTCAGTGAGGACACCCAACTATGAAAGTTATCAGGAAAAACTTTGATGACCTCAAATTAACAGGAAAGTGAAAAGTGAGGCTCATGGATGAGAGATATGTATTGATTCAGTTAACCGTGTCTGAAGACTACACTCGTATTTTCTCTAAAAAATATCTTAACATTGCTGGTAAACCAATAAAGCTACTCAAGTGGTCTCCTGATTTTGATCCCAATCATGAACCTTCTAATGTACCGGTATGATTTAGTCTGCTTAGTCTCAAGCTGCACTTTTTTCATCATTAGGTTTTTTACTCTATTGGTGTCATACTTGGGGACCCTATGAAGCTAGATCTACCAACTTTCAACCTTACCAGACTTTCTATGGCCATAATACTTGTGGAAATAGATATTACTTTGTCTGATGTTACTAAAGTTTGGTTGGGCACAACACATAACGGATATTGACAACAAATCGTCATGGAGCATAGATTTTCTTATTGTTCTCATTGTAAGATGTTTGGGCATACTCTTGATAAATGTCATAAGCTTCACTCTAATTTAAAATCTAAAGATCAAGTGAATAAGGATGAATCTAAGGATATATTTGTACCACATGGAGGAAAAGCTACCACAAGACAAATTTTGGTATCTGATTTTATTGCGCCTGCCGTTCCTGTTACTGTGAGTGATGTGATGCTGACACCTTCAAACCCCATAGAAAACAATATTGATGGACTATTACCTACAAATGATAGTGTTCAGACCGATAATCAGGAGAGCCTCGTAGCTCAACTTCTTCAGGAAGTATTCGATGTAGAGACAACTCATACTTCACATATACTAGAACCTATTGTGGGTACTACGGTTGATATTCCTTCTGCTTCAGCTCTATCATCCTATCAGACTGATTCTTCGGATGAGGAATGACAGGTCTATTCAAGGAGGAAGAAGAAGAATGGAGGACGATTCCAACTCAATCATCTTACTAACTTATGAGCTTGCTCCTTCCCTAGAACTAGAAGCAGAGGCAATACCAAATTGGGACGCTCTCTAGCCACCTGATACTATGTATTTCGACACTGTTAGACCTTTTTAGTATTTAATGTATTTTCTGTTTTTTCTAGTTTTGAAACCTTTTGTGGTTTTTTGTGTGGGCAGGGTGCCATACTTGGGCCCTCCCACACATTGTATCTGTATCTTTCTTTCTATTATATATATATATATATATATATATATATATATATATATATATAATTATTTCAAGCCAAAATGAGCCGAACACGAACAAGAACAAGCAATTATTTATTCGTGTTTAGCTCGTTTGTTTTCAAACTGAACATGAGCTACTTAAAGAGCCAAACACAAGTTGTTCATGTACAACGAGTTGTTTTGACAACCAATTAGGGTACTATTTGGGGACACTTTTACCCACACCTAGAAAGGGTTATTGTCTTTCGATACCTTGCATTTGAAAAATAATATTATTATCATTATTATTATAATATTTTAAATGTTACTATTACGCGTCTCTCCTATGACAATTATATTATAAATAAAATTTACATGCATACCATACAATTCTTACACATTTACATATCTAATACCTAAAGTTAGTAATTGTGATATTTTTGTCATTAGGTTGAAGATTTGAATGCTATGCATGTAAATATGAAACTTTAGGTATTAGACATATAAATAAATACGAATTGTGTGATATGTTGTGTAAATGCCTCGATTACAAAATAAGATATGATTTATTTTCTTCTTGTTTATGCTATTATTATGCAATAGATGTTCTATTTCCTTTTCCATTCTTACTTCTAAATGAAACACAAATGTTCTATGATTGTGTATAAATTTACTTATGATAACTGACATACATATTTTTCCTAATTCCTTTCAAGTCACTATAGTGTAGAACTATGATGTATCTACTGAGTTATATTTTTTACTTATATTTGCTATTTATTAAATATTTTTAGGAAAGAACCTACGGAGTGAATGACTATAGAAGGGAATTCATGTATATCCAATGTCGAGCAGCCAATGATAGATACTTACATCTTATAGATGTTATATAAACAATACTATATCTACTTTTTATTTTTGAAGAGAGTAAAACTGTATGGATTTGTGGTTGTTTGGATGTATTGGAAGATGACTAAGTATAATGTTTATTATAAATTGTTTTGAAAATTCTTGCTATAGATAGAAAGTGCTTGCATTTTTGGTCCCCATTTTAAACTAGCCAAACATAGAGAAAAGAAAAGTAAAGATTTAACTCAGGTAAAGTGTATTAAAGATGAAAACCAAAAAGTGATTTTCTTATAAAAAGATATTCAACATAGGTGGGTGAGTTATTTTACTAAACTTTTTAATGAAGTTTCTGAAAATACGATCGACCATAGTGATCTTAATATGATTAATAATAATAAAATGTTTCATTTTTACCGTCGCATTAGTAAAAAAGAAGTTGAGGAGGTTTTAAAGAAAATCAAGAGTGGAAAGTCTGTAGGACCTGATGATATCCCAATTGAAGTATGAAAATGTTTAGGAGATTTGAGAGTTTATTGTCTTACTAAACTCTTTAATATTATTTTAAAAACTAAAAAGATGCCTGAGGAGTGGAGGAAGAGTATTTTGGTCCCCATTTTTAAGAATAAAGGGGATGCACAAGGGTGTGAAAATTATAGAGGAATTAAGTTGATGTGTCATCTTTAAAATTATGGGAGAGGGTATTTGAACATATGTTAATACGTATTACAAAGATTTCTCATAATCAATTTGGATTTATGCCGAACAGGTCTACTATGGAAGCTATACATTTATTAAGAAGTTTGATGGAGAAGTTTAGAGATAATAAGGTGAATCTACATTTGATTTTTATTGATTTATAAAAAACTTATGATAAGGTTCCAAGAGAAATCCTTTGGAGAGTTCTTGAGAAGAAATGTGTTGATATGACTTATATTCAAGTTATTAAAGATTTGTATGCTCGAGTAGTTACTTGTGTTCGAACTGAAGGAGGATTGACCAAATATTTTTCTATTTCTATTGGATTACATCATGGATCGGCTTTAAGCCCAAATCTTTTTTGCTTTAGTTATGGATGGTCTTACTGAACATTTACAGGAGGATGTACCTTGGTGTATGCTTTTTGCTTATGATATCCTTCTCGTGGATAAGACAAGAGAAAAAGCCCAGGAAAAACTTGAATTATGGAGGTCTACATTGGAGTCTAAAGGCCTTCATTTGAGCAGAACTACAACTGAATACATGAAATGTAATTTTAGTAGTAGTAGCTCTAGTGATAAAAGTGTAACTTTGAATAATCAAATTATTAAAAGGTGTGAACGATTTAGATATCTCCGTTCTGTTGTTCAAAGCGATGGTGATATTGATGGGGATGTTAATAGTAGAATTCAAGTTGGTTGGTTGTAGTGGAGGAATACTTCGGGCATTTTGTGTGTTAGAAAAGTACCGCTTAGACTGAAAGGAAAAATTTATAAGACGGTGGTGAGACCTGCAATGCTCTATGGCGCTGAATGTTGGCTTTTAAAAGAGAAGTATACTAGTTAAGTGTTGCCGAGATGAGAATGATTAGGTGGATGAGTGGCTTTACACTTAGAGACAAAATGCGAAATGAATATATCCGTGATAGGGTTGGTGTAGCTCCTGTGACTGACAAAATTAGAGGAAGTCATTTTAGATGGTTTGGTCACATTAAACGTTGACCATCTGATGATCCGATTAGGAGAGTAAATGTTTTAGATTCGACTTATGTTTAGAAAGGCAGAGGTAGACCTAGGAAGATTTGGGCTTATTGTATAAAAAATGATCTTAATTTATTAGAACTAAATGAAAATATGACACTAAATAGGATGCAATGGAGAAAAAGGATTCATGTAGCGGACCCCACGTAATGGGATTAAGGCTTTGTTGTTGTTGTTGTATCTATTCCCGTCTTGATATTTCTAGCTTTCAAAATGCATTCACCCCAATTATGCTGAACTACATTGTCAAAATGAACGAATTTTACTTTGAGCTAATTGCTTCTTTGCCATCTCGGGCTATCATGCTGTACCTTGTTTGGCTCACTACATTGTGGTACTAACTATACGTGTGTTAGTTTAATCAAAGATAATTGTTATCTTGAGGCGAGCATTATTACTTTAACAAACAAAAAGCGAAAACAATCAGACAAGTTACTAATTCAATAAAAAACATGGAACCAACCAAACAAAAATTGATAGATCACATGGAGATTTTGTAATGTTAAACATTGATAATCTTAACATTCAAGCAAAAATATGAACCTAACAGCCCCTTAAAGTACAGCTCAAAATTGAAGTCTTGCTTCTAGACAATTATGAAAGCATTTTCTTACAACTTTCATAGAATTTTCATCTCGTACAAACCTGCAAAAAGGTTTTACTGTGCATAATATCTTAATGAAAGTTGTTCACTCCTATCTTTTGGTGTTTACAATTTGGAAGAATTTTTTCAGAACCCTTGCATCCTTTATGGAGTTGCTTTTAGATGGAAGGGTTGATGGCTTTTTACTATCTCATTAGTAATATTTTTAAGCAACTTTTCTTTACCTCTATGTTTCCTTTTGTTTGTGAACCTTTCGATCTTATATGCTCATTATTCTTTCTTGAATAGCATCAAAACTTTGGAACAAAAGCAGTGTTATTTGAAGCACCTTTGGAGATCAAAGCAGCGAATAAACAAAATAATGAAGGCAATTTAATATATAGATGAATATACCAGTTTTTATATGGTCTGGCAACAACATTCATGCACTAGAGAGGTTCAATAAATTGATCTACTACTAAAAATCTGCACATATGTACAATTAATTAGGTTCATAAAAAATTTTAAAAAATTCAAATAACGCCACATATCATCATGAAAAGACACCCTAAATTTGTCAAAGCAACTGAATAGGAAAACCTCCTAATTTTCACCAATTGAGGAAGCCTAATGGGAGCAGATCTCTCTAAATAATTAAACAACATAGAAAGGTTATTAACCTACTGATCAGAACAATAAATATACGATGATCTTTAAGTTCGTACCATTAGACGCGACTACAGCTTCTCTGCACAATTGTGTGCGATTTTACTTTAACGATGTTGCCTAAAATTGTTCTAGATCCATCCTTTACTTAAATCCAAGACGTCAATGTAATTCTCCTATCAGATACTATTCCCCTCTAAAAGTGATTATTCTCATTGGCATCCTTAAATTACTTTGATTGAACATTATTTACATAATATTAACATAAATGCTAGGAAAAAATCGTTTGGCCTATTATGCTTATGTGAACCTGAGCTGTTTGTCACCAAAAATGTTTTTGTTATGCCGTTGTACACATAAGGATTAACCGCTGAATTACAAATATATTCTTTCATGAATAGCCTAAACCTGTTTGGACTCTTAAGCTAATGGAAAGTGAGCTAATTGTCAACAAAAAATTTCAGGTATGCTGCTGTAAAAGATTCAAGTTTCTTTGGAGACTGTGTTGAAAGACCAATCCTATGAAGGAAATTCCATCTTTGTTCTCTTTGTGTGTGAGGACAATCACATGGAATCTCATGCATGGTATGTCAAGCAATAATATTTTTAAGGGATACTCCCTGGTTCTGAGGGTTTTTCCATTTTTTATTTTTGAATTGAATGCTACTTATAATTTTTTTTTGCCTTTATGTTGAATATAAGGGTTTGGGCAATTACAAGACCTCTTTGAACTTCCATCAATATTTCTTGATGAATTATTGACGGTCCTTCCCCCATTGGCTTTGCAAAATATTCATGAGCTGTTAGTAAGTTTTCACCTGCATCTTTTCTTTTTAATAAAATTATTTTTTGATACTGTTATTTTAATTTTTTGTTTGTTGAAGTTCTAAGGGTTAAGAATTGCCTCGGTTGATGAATTCTATTGTCAGTATGCTGCTTTACAATGCTGTGGATGATTGATGGTTCTTTGAATAGCAAAGTGGCAAAATAGTCTCTTGACTTTTTGCAAGGGGTTATTTTAGTCCTAAGAGTCAATAGAAGTGTTAGTTTAGGCCTCATTCTTTTTAATATGTGCTGAAATAGCTTAACACAGGACTATTTCAGCCCCAATTAAAAGAGTCAGAGGACTAAATTTGACACATTTATAAACTTTGGGACTAAAATGAGCGCATGTAAACAATGAGAGGACAATTTTGACACTCTACCTGTTCTTTAAATAATCAATGCATTGAACATTTTTCATTTCTGCATTCATAGGACAGATCAATTGGCAGCACTACCAAGGAAGCATCCATAGTCAACAGGATCAATATTAGAAGGAAACGTGGGAGGTGATGAGAAAATTCATATTTTGGCTTCATGGTAACATTTGTTATTTAGAAATAAAATACTCAATGCTTATTAAGTTTCAGGTACAATGAATTAAATACAGCATGGGAGGCTTTGTATAAGAAGCGTTGGCCTGGAAGTACTAAGAAAAAACAGCAGTCTAGTTGCACAATGGCATATCATGGCATGAAATCACATGAATCAACTGCTGTTATTGACTGGCAGCAGCTTTACTGGGAGAGGCATCTACAGGAGTAAGTTATTTTATTTGAATGGGATCAGAATTATACTGCTTCTTAGGATGGATCTCATTGATGCTAATGTGATTCGTTTTAATTGTATGATAAAAAGCTGCTTGGATGCAGTTACTGAGCAAGCTTTACTTCCTGCATTTGACGGTAATATTGCTAAACTGGAGATACCAGGTAAGCATCAATTTCAATTTGTTCAGTAAGTGAATTAGTTTCGTACATGTAATATACTTTTGCATTGAGTTTCTGTTAATTTTGCTTGTTCCCAAATTACTGTATTTCAGTTTGGTGAAGGGTAATGAAATAATTCATATATATGAGTTTATTTGGCATATATAACTTACACATCTGCTTTGTGAACAGGTATTGCTGTTTCCTTTTGGTGTTTGACATTTTCTTTTTTAGCAATAACTATTTTAGCAATATGTAGCTGACCCCACGTAGTAGGATTAAGGCTTTGTTGTTGTTGTTGTTGTTGTTGTATTTGCTTGGATAATAGTGAAATGATTTGGTTTCATTTTGCATCTATGCTTGTCATTTATGGATTTTGCGGACAACAGGACTAGGAAAATTTGTGATATTTTAATCCAAAAAATGAAGAGTTAAGTTTGAAGAAGAAATGTGAAGCTAGATCTTTTGGTCAACCTGAGATATTAATTGAGATCCCGAGAGTTATGTAAGATACTAAAATAATTTTATTAATATTTTTAGCTCACAATGTAATTTAATTGGAAATATTAATCTAGAGTGAAATGATTAAGATTAATAATATCAGTTACACCACACAAGTTTATAAAGTTATTTCTTGCAAATACGAAGGCACAAGTGTCCAAAATAAATTATGATGATTACATAAGAGAACTATGCACATACGAGATTAATACATGAGTTAAAAAAATCACCATATAAACATGAAGGCGTATATTTGCTAAATAAAATAAATGTGCAAGCAAATAAATTCAACGGTACAGTAATTGGACATGGTTTATATTTATGTGGTTTGGCCGCTCCTTGATCTACGTTTTTGCCTCTCCTAATTTGATATTAAATGAACCACTAAATCTTACTACCATAGACTGCTCTTCTTTACTTCACGAGCAGGTGGAACAAATATCTGATGCCAATTTCCTTCTTAAAGGATAATGGAGACACTCCTTACACTTCCACTTGAAAGCAAGAAGCTGTGATATACAATTGATCCCAATTTGGTCCTTCAACCATACAAGCTCGATACTAGTTAGTCTCCAAGGGATAGATCATTTTAGATCAATTTTGTATATCGAGGGACTAGATTGGAGAAGTGTGATATTCTCGAACTAATTGGTCATATAAAAATAATTGAGGGTTCATTTTGGGATTTAACTTTAAAATATTTTTAGGCAAATCATATGGTAATTTTAAGTCGATAGTAATATTTAATCATTCAAAATATTATGGATTGTATTATAGATTTTTCAAAACACACTTCAAAGAATATGACATCTAATACTTAATACGTTAGATGCAACTTGTTAAATGCCTTGTATATTAAAAATATGTATAACATTTAATTGGCATTAAGTGCTATAAAAAATGCTGGTTGATTTAAGGATGATATTCAATTAGAAATATAAATTTAAATATAAATCAATATATATATATATATATATATATATATATATATATATATATATATATATATATATATATATATATATATA
>NEWO01000057.1:505990-543612 GCA_003013225.1 Phalaenopsis aphrodite | reverse complement strand
CGCAGTTTGTCTTTAAGTGTAAAGCCACTCATCCACCTAATCATTCTCATCTCAGCAACACTTAACTTATTATTATGCTTCTCCTTTAAAGGCCAACATTCAGCGCCATAGAGCACTGCAGGTCTCACCACCGTCTTATAAAATTTTCCTTTCAGTCTTAGCGGTACTTTTCTATCACACAAAAGGCCCGAAGCATTCCTCCACTTCAACCAACCAACTTGAATTCTACTATTAACATCCCCATCTATACACTATCGCTTTGGACAACGGACCCAAGATATCTAAATCGTTCACACCTTTTAATAATTTGATCACCCAAAGTCACACTTCTGTCACTAGAGCTATTACTACTAAAATTACATTCCATGAATTTAGTTTTAGTTCTACTTAAACGAAGGCCTTTAGACTCCAATGTAGACCTCCATAATTCAAGTTTTTCCTAGACTTTTTCTCTCGTTTTATCCACGAGAAGAATATCATTAGCAAAAAGCATACACCAAGGTTCATCCTTCTGTAGATGTCCAGTAAGACCATCCATAACTAAAGCAAAAAGATATGGGCTTAAAGCTGATCCCTGATGTAATCCAACAGAAATAGGAAAATATTTTGTCAATCCTCCTTCAGTTTGAACACAAGTAACAACTCTAGTATACATATCTTTAATGACTTGAATATAAGTCATATCAACACATTTCTTCTCGAAAACTCTCCAAAGGATATCTCTTGGAACCTTATCGTAAGCTTTTTCTAAATCAATAAAAATCAAATGTAGATTCTCCTTATTATCTCTGAACTTCTCCATCAAGCCTCTCAATAAATGTATAGCTTCCAAGGTAGACCTGCCCGGCATGAATCCAAATTGATTATGAGAAATTTTTGTGATTTGTCTTAACCTATGTTCAATTACCCTCTCCCATAATTTTAAAGTATGACACATCAATTTAATTCCTCTATAATTTGCTCACTCTTGTGCATCCCCTTTATTCTTAAAAATGGGGACCAAAATACTCATCCTCCACTCCTCAGGCATCTTTTTAGTTTTTAAAATAATATTAAAGAGTTTAGTAAGCCAAGAAACTCCTAAATCTCCCAAATATTTCCACACTTCAATTGGGATATCATTAGGTCCTACAGACTTTCCACCCTTGGTTTTCTTTAAAGCCTCTTCAACTTCTTTTTTGCTAATGCGACGGTAGAAATGATACGTTTTATTATTATTCACGATATTAAAATCACTAAGGTCAATCGTATTTTCTGAAACTTCATTAAAAAGTTTATCAAAGTAACTCACCCATCTATGTTGAATATCTTTTTCTAAGAAAAACACTTTTGATTTTCATCTTTAATACACTTTACTTGAGTTAAATCTTTACTTTTCTTTTCTCTTTGTTTGGCTAGTTTATACATATATTTTTTACCCTCCTTAGTATCTAATTATTATAAAGATCATTAAAAGCAGAATTTTTAGCGTCACAGATTGTTCTTTTAGACTCCCTGCGGGCCGTTTGATATTTTTTCCTGTTATCTAAGCTTTTACAATTAAACCAATTTTTATAACATAACTTCTTATATTTTATCTTTTCTTGCACATTATTATTCCATCACCAACTATTTTTATTTGTAAATATTTTTTCTTTTGATTCTCCAAGAACATCTTTTGCTACTTGTTTAATAGTGTTTGTTACTTTATCCCACATCACATTTGCTTCATCATGAATATCCCAAATTTTAAAATCTTGAATTTTACTCATAAAAATAATTTTATTTGTGTTTTTTGAGTTTCTCCATCTAATTCTGCAATGATGAGTCCTAGTATTTTTTATTTTACAACTCTTAATTTTAAAGTCTAAAACTAATAAACGATGTTGGGTATTTATAATTTCACTTGGAATGACCTTACAATCTTTACAGTCACGACGATTTCTTCTTCTCATAAGAAAATAATCAACTTGTGTTTTATTAAATCCACTCTTATAAGTAATAAGATGTTCATCCCTTTTCCTGAATAAAGTATTAGTAGTAACAAAATCATACGCTAAAGCAAAATCTAAAATAGCTCTACCTTCTTCATTAGTTACTCCAAAATCGTAGCTACTATGAATATTTCTGAAATCTTCTACCACTCTACCGACATGTTCATTTAAATCTCATCCAATAAAAATTCTTTCTTCAAGAGGTATCATTTGTATTAAGTCTTCTAAGTCATTCCAAACTTTATCTTTAGACCCTGTATCTAAACCTGCATGAGGAGCATAAACACTTATAATATTAAAAATCTTTGTATCAATGATAATCTTAAGGGCTATAATTCTATCACCAACTCTATTAATTTTTACAACATTATCTTTTCAAACTTTTATCTATAATTACACCTACACCATTTCTAGTGCGACTCTTACCAGAATACCAAAGTTTAAAACCTAAATTATCAATCTCACTCACTTAGTTTCTTGAATACATAAGATATTAATTTTTCTATGAATCATAATATCAACTAATTCTATTAATTTATCATTAAGAGTGCCTATATTCCAAGATCCTATCATAATATTAGTTTCATTAGTTTCATGGACTAACTTCTTTACCCGCATTCGCCCGTAATGTTGGAACCCTTGCTTATTTAACACTACACCCGGGCGCCGGTGTAGCAGCCCTTGCACTCTTTTCACTGTATTCAGGCTATACAGCGCGTCGCTTCCAGGGGACGCCCTAACACTTACACAATGATCAAAAGGATTCAATGTCATGATTTTTTTCGACAAGTTTTACGCTGGCTGTCGACTACCTAACGAAACCCTCCACTTTTCACATCCGGGTTTGGGACCGGCAACGACAGTGTTAAATATATATATATATATATATATATATATATAGACCAAAAATTTTGTTTTTTTTTCTCAAAGCAGGTTCTGAATGTTTGAAGAACATGAAAAGTGCTTCTGCTGTTACTATGTCAGGATCAATTCCGTTATATATATATACATATAAATTAAATTACATCAACAGGATTAAATAGTAAAATTACTACCTTTTATTCTAATGATAATTTAATGTGCTTTTAATATATTTCACTATAATAATGATGTCAATTTCTAATGTTTATATTTTTAAAATACTTTTCAAGAACCAATCCTATATGGATTGTAGAAAGTAAAATCACAAAACAATCATATCATGATAACGATAATAAGATAATTATTTTAACGGAATTGATCCTCATGTGAACTTGAAACTAAACAAAATCATGTTTGTATAAATTAAATATATATTATTAACTATTTGAAATATTATTAATGCAAAGATCTTTGGAAAAAAAAAAAAAAAAATGGTGCTTGGACAATTATGAAGTTAAATCAATTTTTGAGCTACAACTTACTACATTTAAAATTTATATAATAAAATTTGAATAATGCTGTTGGTAATGATGATGATGATGACGACGACGACGACATTAAATTGTTAAATATTGGAACGTTCATGATGATGGAAGAAGGGAGTTTATCGTCTCAGTTTTATATGTAAATTTGACATGCACACAATGATTCCAGAACTAACCAAACTAGCGATAACAAAAGTAACTTTATTAAGTAAATGATTAGGGTCACAAACATGACTCAAAACTGAAATGAATTAGCAACAAACTCCAGTCCCCACCTAGGGCCTAAAGATAATGTTTGAGCAGTGGTGGTGTCAGTGGGGGGTTGGGAGGAGTAGGGGAAAGGGATGACGACAATCGTAGGGAAGGAAAAGGAGGTGGCGATAATAGCCGGGGGTTGCAGGGAAGGGTTACGACAATGGAGGGGAAAGTGATAGGAGGGCTGGAGGCACTTAATGAAGGTTGTTTGGAGGGCGGCTGGAGAGGTGGGACAACAGACGTGTGACAGAGAAAGGGGTAGCAAGGGTAAACAGTGGACTGCAAAAGCAAGCCGACGAGCAAAAGTGATAAGGGAAGAAATGAGGGAATGATTCAAAGAGGATACAACACCTCGTAGCAGGATACAACCAGAGCACCACCTGTTGTTGGATACAACCCTAACAAGAGGAGAAAAACTTCTTGTAGACATTTAAAAGAGAAACACACCAAAACATAGCCTTAATTCCAACAAACAAGCATATAAATAGACTCTCATATGGCGGGAAATAGAAAAAGAAAGGGGTCAGGTAAACAAAAAGGTAAAGGAGGAAGGGGCTGACGGCAATCTCCGCCCCTTCTAAATGTCTTTCGGTCCAGCAGGGACCTGAACTGCCCCCTCAGATCGGTTCTTCAAGTCTTTTTGCCACCTGGTTTAGTCGGCTGACTTCAGTCCCTATGTCGGTCTCCCTAGATTTGGGGAGCTTCAACTTCACTCGTTGAAACTTCTGGTTCCTCGTTTTCAATCGTAATAGCATCTGTATTTCACTATCGACTCCATTCTCTACCAAAGCATTGGAGGAACTTTCTCCACTGACAAGCATACATACATATCGATCCGCTCTCCTTGGGTCCCACTACAGAACTGAATTGAGTCTGCTTGTCTCGTCCATACTGCTAAATACTTCTGAAGTAATCCACGATCGATTTAACTCGATTTTAAGCGAGGGTAGCTTGACTCTCTCATGATGGTGGCCATGGTGGGAAGATGTCAATCCTGATATCCAGAAGTGTTCTCTGTCGTGTTTGTCCTATGCCTGGACCTAGTGTTCACCAAAACTGGTCCCATCGATGCTGCTCTGCCGATAAAGGCTTCTATGATCTCGGGCTTCGACAGGGACAAGTTAGGCGGCTGGAGAGGTAGGGAAAGGGGCGGGAAGGGTAAACAATGGACTGTTGGAGCAGGCCTGCAAGTCAAGGGGATAAGGAGAGAGAAGAGGGAAGGATTCAAAGAGGATACAACACCACTTTGGAGTAGGATATAGCAGGAGCACCACTTTTTGTCAGATACAACTCTAACAAGGGGAAAAGGACTTTACTTAAAAATTTGAAAAAGAAACACACAAAAACACGAACCTAGTTGCAACAAACAAGCATATAAATAAACTTCTATCAGGTGGAGAATAGAAAAGGAAAGGGGTCAGGCGGGGAACAGAAAAGTAAAGGAGGAAGGGGCTGGCGACAAGTTCCGCCCCTTCTAAATGTCATTCGGCCAACAAGCACTCTGAACAACCCCCCTCTGCTAGCAGGTTCATCCGGCCTGCTTCAGCTTCTAGGTTACCCTAATAAATAAATTGATAACAACTTATACAAAAGATGAGACATTTTAAGTGTAAAATCAATTAAAGAGAAAAGCGACGAGGCTTGGCCTTTTTGAAACAGTTGTACTTATTTGAGTCGTAGGTTGCATAGCATACTCTTCGCCGCAATTGGAGAAGACATTATACCATATAGTAGATATGAACTATGGAAGTTGACTTGATGGTAGAATTTAGAAGGTGTTTGAAGCCTTGCAAATTTTATCCAAAGATTATGGATACTCAGTTATTCTTCTTATAAAAATAGACCAACAATTAAGAAGGCCAAATCATTTTTTGTTAATTATGACCGTCGACATTGGCATCGATGGCGGATGTTTGATTTGTTTGTGTTGATAGGTGCGTAAATTGATGTCAATGTTGGGCATTAGAGTTAGTGTTGATGTGATTGTCGGCATTAGTTTTAATAATGGGCATCAATATTAGTGTTAACAACTGGCGTTGGTGTTGACATTAGTGTTGCTGTCGACGACGAGCAATGGTGTTATTGTCAATAATAAGTTTGAGCATTGGTGTCGATAGTGGTATAAGTTTTAGCATTGGTGTCGATAGTGGTTATTGGTGTTTGTTTTTGTTGTGGGCGTTGGCATTGCTATCAATGATTGGACAACATTAGTGTTAATGATGGGTGTTGATATTGATGTCAATAACAAACATTTGACTTGTTGGCCATGTTAACATCTTCATTGTCGTTGTCAAAGAGTGTCAATGTTGCTATCTATGATGTGTCAAGCATGTCATCATTTGTGACCATCAAGCTAGGTGGTGATGACAAGCATTAGGTATTGGGTGGTGGCAGAGCTTCGAACTCTCACATTTAGAATCATCCTCGTGGTCCCATCCCAATCTCTCTATAAATTTTTAAAGGTTCAAATTTCTTTCACTTCTACCAAAAAAAGAACATCCTATCGAATGGTCCATATTTATTCCCCTTTATTATAAAACATTTTCACGCATTTAAATATATTAAGAATTTAAGAATTGAGTAATCTATGTGAGATTCATTTCATCAAGGTGCACATTTAAAGCATAGTTTTGTTGAAAATAGAGCTCAGATAATCCCAAAGTTGATTTCAAAAATTGCTAAGTCAATTACGTGTGTCAACATGCATGCTTAATCAGATGCATTTTTTTGGGTGATATATCGATGATAATAATAATAATTTTATTATTTAAGAATCTTGTGACAATAATTGAGCTTTTAACTTGAGTTGAATGAACTTTTAGGACCACCTGAGTGAATTTTTTTTTTATATATTAAGTACCGAAGTTTTCAGGACCTGCCATATCTATTAATAATAATGTTTTTAATATCCTTTGGTTGGTGTAGATAACATCATGAGTTTTATTGGTCATGTTGGAATTGGGGCGTGCAGCTGTTCAAGTTTATCATACCACTGCATCAAGTTTGGGTGCTATGCTAGGTATTCACCTCATTATCATTTCTCCATTATTCTTGATTTGATTTAGTAAACGGTATAGTTCATTTGATTTCCCTCATGAGATTTAATATTTTGGAAGGTTTAGGTTGATTTACCAGCTCTAAAAACACGTAGTGATTACAAAATGGCCTGCACATTACAAGTTCTTGGGATGCACAAGGCACACCGGTTTGGCTAGCTTTAGGATTTACCACAACTGCAGCCCTAACTAAAATGAAGATCTCGGTTCTTTGATTATTTTCATTTCAGTCAAATTAAGCGTGTGTAATGGAGAGTAGTGTTAAAAATTGTCCTTGACTCTTTGTATGGGTTCATTTTAATCTTAGAGTTCATAGAAGTGTCAATCTAATCCACGACTTTTTTAATATGGGCTGAAATCGATCCCAATGAGGACTATTTAATCCCCAGCTCATTAAAAGAGTATGGGGACTTATTTAGCTCTTTTATGAACTTTGAGACTAAATTGACCCTATATAAATAGTTGGGGGATTATTTGACACTTGTATGTAAAGGGATCACATTCTTCTTTTTGAATTTGTTCATTAGCATTGAATCTTCATAATTTATCAGATCTTGAAATTGAGTTTTGATAAGTTTATTTCTTATTTCATTTTATGATTGTTAGATACCTTTAGAATATCTTAACTTGTGCATTTAATTTCACCGTTAACAAAGTTCATGTAGCATTTTCTTACTTGCTAGACGTGTAGTTTAGTTTTTCTTTTTGAATGGTTTTCTCAACCTCAACTAATCTAATGCGAATAGTCATCATTAGATAACTGTATAGTTCTTGTAAATTTAATTTCACCATTAACATAATCCAAATAACATTCTTTTGCTTGCTTTGTTAAGACATAAGGTTGACATTTTTCTTTGGGGATGTAGGACTTCACAACATATAGCCTATTGCATATAATAGTCATTCAGCCTTTACTAAGAATTTTTATCTCACCATTGCATATTCTCCATGTAGACAAGCCAACCTTATTGTATTTTATTAAAATATTTGTTTTCAGAACATTTAATTTTGATTGGTTGGTGCATATTTCATGTTAGGGAGCTTGCAAGATATTTTTGAATATTCCTTAACATAGCATGGTTATTTTCTCTTAGTTGATTTGCTTTTCCTTTTTTGTTTTTGTTTTCATCATGTGCAATTAATTATGCTATTTTTGTCAAGAGGTGTTAACTTGGGATGTTTCTGCGTTAATTGCTCTGATTATACCATTTTGTCACATTTTTATAGAATACATTTAAATAGCTATCAATGTTGTTGAGTTTGACTTTTATAAAGGTTGAATTTTTTTATTTTGAAATAATTAATATTGGAGAGAATATGTGTGAAGCACTGTTTTCAGTGGTTATGAAAATTTAACTTGAAGTTTTATTGGCTTATGAAGAAAATAAAACAATGGAAGAAACTTTCAAGAATCTTCACTTTTCTTTATACAAGAGGATAAGCGTTACATTATTCATTAAATTTATGAAATAATGTGAAGTTTTTTTGTTTTGTGTAGAAAATATCTTATATAAGCATTATAAAATAGGAATAAAACCAAAAAAAGAGGGAAACATAAATTGAGGTCAATGATTCTTTAGGAAAGCACACAAATTACAATTTGAGGGCAATAGAGAGATAGATCTAATGGTATAGAGCCTCGATTCATGTATCTTAAGTTCTTTATTATCTGAGGATCATAAGCAAATAGATTAAACAGTAAAAAGCCTTGATTCATTTGCCTTAACTATTTTGCTATGATTGGAGTAGAATTTAACACTCCCTCTCAAACTGGATGGTAGAGATCTACCATTTTAAATTTGCTTATGATTTTTTTAACTATTGTGCTATAGAATTCTTTTGGTGGATATGTCGACCAGATAATTCCTTTGATATTCTCCTATATCTACATCAATTATCTCATCAAAGTCTACTTTTTGCCCTGGTTTAGTTGAAATTTCACACGGCTTGCACTCTGTCATCTTGATTTCTTTGGTAGGTTCATAACACATTTCTGTTGGGAGGGAAGCATTAAAAATCCAGTGATTTTCAGTAACATGGTGTTCTGCAACCATGTCATGATTATGGAATTAATTTTTTCTCAATGTAACAACTTTGGGTCTTTGTGCTCTAGAGGTAGATTCACAAGATATTGGATCTTTCCATTTTCGTTTAGAAATGTCTTCACGATTTGGGATAATTTAAGATGATTTTTCTTGTTTAACTCATAAGATGTTTGAAATAGCTGGAGTTCTCCTTTGGTTTAATTTTAATCATCAATTATGGTTGACTATTTTGAGGGGAAGTCTAAGAACCTAACATAGTGAATGGAGAAGGAGGATTCGACAAGCGGGATAAGGTTGGAAGTGGAAAACTTAACCTTATAGAATAAGAACAAAGGTTGGAAGTGACAATCCTAATCTTAAAGAACAAGAATAAAGGTTGGAAGTGGAAATACTAACCTTAGAGATTAAGAATAAATTTTAGAAGTGAAAATTTTAATCTTAGAGAATAAGAGTACAGGTTGGTAGGAACACCCTAATCTTGCTCTAATTCCACATAGAAAATAAAATAATATAAGAAACTCTTAAGAATCTTTACTTTTTTTTTTGTACAAGAGGACACACACGCACAAACACTCACACACACACATCTCCTATAGCCATTACAAAATATGAATAAAACTAAAAAAAGGGAAACATAACTTGGGCTCGACAATTCTTTTGGAAAGCACACTAATTACAATTTGAGGTTCACAGTGAGATAGATCTGATGATTTAGAGTTGCGATCCGTGTGTCTTAAGTTCTTTGCTATCTGAGGGTCATAAGTAAACTGATCTAACGGTATAAAGCCTCGATCTGTGTGCCTTAAGTTCTTTGTTATGATTGGAACAAAAATTCAACAACTTGAATTGTAGAGAGAAAATAATATCAATAGAAAGCAACAAATTTAAATGATTCAGAAGGAAACAAAAACCAATAGATAATGTTGTTAAAAATTTTACTAAAAGATTTGCATAACTTATACTTAACGACACATGAACCACTTAACAGGTGCGAGAACTGAAGAAGGATTTACAGAGTCGGCTGAAATTTGCTGCATAAAAACAAAAATGATTTCATGATTTTTTTTTTATGTATTTAATGGGTCCAAGTTTGTCGTTCACATGATCAATGTTTTCTGTCTCATCAATATGTTTTTCTTAAAATGCAGATATGTGAGACTTCACAGCGTTATTTGTCATGAAGAAATTTTTGTAAGTAGAGCAGATAACATCAAGTAAATTGTTTGCATAAATGTTCTATTTTAATAGATGTAATGTGTCTTCCTAATCTTACTTTATTCCATATAGAATTTGTAACTATCTAAGGGGGTGTTTGGCTACATCCAGGATTTAACTTAAATAATGTTGAGTAAATAGTGTAAATCCAGTTTTATCAAATCCAAAAAAGTTAAATTCAGAAAAGTGTTTGGTTCGATTAAGATTAAATCCATCTAAATCCTTTTGAAGTATTTGGCGACGAGAGATGCAAAAACCTGCAGGTGTATTTTCTTCCTCATTTAATTCTGTTAAATCCACCTAATAACCAGATTTAATAAATTTAGGATTCACGTCAAAACAGAGGAAATATTGGATTTAAGAGATGGCGGGATTTAAGATTTTTTTTTTTTGCATTAGGCAGAATTTACGGTAAATGCTAATGTAAATCTTGTTAATATTGTGTACCAAACACCCCCTAAGAATGCAATCGGTTTATTTTATTAATCCTTTGTTGTCAATAACCATGTGGGGTCAGTAGTATTGGTCATATACCGCTTAGTCTTCAGGACCAATCTGGGGGTTTTGGCTGTTGCTTTCGTTCGAACACCTGGGGATTTGAGTTCTTAAAAGATAGGAAGACTTGCTCGTTTTCTATGGTTTTTTTGGCATTTCCACGTTTTGATTTTGTCATGGAGGAAAATGGCAATTTAAAAAGGTATCAACATTTTATGCAAAAGATGCAAAAAAAATATGGATGAACTATGAGCTGAAAGTTTTTAGATTTTTTTTTTTATCATGCTTGCTATAAACTACATATAAAAGCTGGAAGCATTCATGTAAGGAAACTAAATGCAATTGTAACTATAAATTTTGTTCAGATACAAATCAGGGAATCCATAGGAATTTAACGCTTTTGAAAACCTAATTGTAAAAGATTAATAGACATGAGAAGATCATTTAAATCTTTTTGTTTCTTTGTTACCAACCCCATATCTTGATTGTTGGTTGGATGATTAATGTTTTACACATGCAAAATGAGATAAAGAACAAGTGATGGTGGTTTAAACAAAATGAAAAGAGAAGAACATATCGGTTGAGCACAATTTTGATCTGTTCCTTCAGGTTTACACTTGGAAATGAAGGACATTACATCCAAAGAAGAGAGTTTTATTCATGAATTTAGTTTACTTTTACATTATTATAGCATGAAATGAGAAGATGAAAGTCTTGCTTGCTGCACTGGTCCTAGTTGATCTATGAAATTGTCTCAGGTTAGGTTCTATCCAGAAGATACCTTATATTATATGTCACACATTTATTCCTCACCATAACTTCATTGCTACTGTTTGAAAATTTATGAGAGCAGTTAGAAAATATACATATTCTGTGGTTTTGGTTGAAAATACACATGCTTTATTGATACCAACATATCTTCACTTTTTTCAGAAAAAAACCAATTTGAGCACATTTTATTTAGATCTCTTTGACTATTTGCAAACAACGAAGTATCGTAGCACAAAATTGAAAGAAAATACACAGATTTACTCTCAACAAGCCCATTTGAAGATAATGTAATGTTGGTGCAACACATGCTTGCACTTTTTTATTTACTTGTAGTTTCAGGATTATTCATCAACTATAACCTAAAAGCATTTACTATGGTGAATTTCATCCCTTATGCCCCTTCAAAATCATTAGGCATGCCCAAATTGACGCCTCCCCAAACTGAAGTGGAATGTAATAGAGGCGAGTTTGATTCAGCCAATTGAATATACCTGACACCTGTTATGTTATCCTACTTACCAGTATAAAGTAGAAGATAAATTAAGTCACCTATAAGCACCCAGAATAACATTTATCATATTATTCTAATTTATACAATTCTATTAGAACAAAATTTATTCAAATTAAGTAGAATCAATCAAAAACATTTCATTTATACAACATACAAACTTCATTTGATACATTTCCTCAATGCTCCTCTATGTTAAAATTGTTGTAAAATAAAATATGACATAAATGAACATAATTATTATTCAGTCAACCTTTGTTTTTCATTTTTCCTATAAAAATATGCGACTCGATACAATAAATAAATCTAATACAAAATTCAAAATTTTAAGAACAGTAAATAACATACATGTTAATTAAGACTATACATAATTTCAATCTTGAGCATAATTGACTAGTACATTATTATAAAATTCATAATTAAATTTTGATTATACAAGGATTTATATTACTATAACTGTAAAAAGTAACAACAATAGAATTATAAATGTACTTTTTCTCAATATATTATGCCTTTAATGCTCTTATTATTTACACATTGTTTTGATTATATCAAAGTCTTCTTTTTCTACAACCTCTTACTTTACTTTAGCATTACAATATGTCAAATAAGGTTGTCTAGGCTTACCTGCAATCATGAGATAATGAGCTGTAAACATGTGCTACATAGCATAAAGTATAAACTTACCCTAAAGGCTACATTATCAAAGATCCATAGAGCCTAGGAGGAATCCGGCATTACAGCTATTGACTTACATTGGGAACTCTTTCGTCCCTCCTGAAGATATCATAAAATTATCATTATCGCTATTGAATCCTAGTGCATAAAGATTTGTATTGTATGCTTGGTCTTATTTCCTCACACTTTTAGATAGATAATTAGGTGAAAAGTGGTTTTCTTACTGCATGGTTGTCGGGATAAATCTGATGGTGATGGTGAAATTTGCATTTGAATTTTGCTTTGAAATTAGATCTTTATATGTGAAAACTGCCATTTTACTGGGCATAAATACTAAGACAATTTACGTGAAATGCTATAGGATTTGTTGAGGACAAGCAAGTTGGAAGCTCTAGTGTTTCGGAGAATACTATCTGGAAATAAAGTAAGTCTTATATTTTTTTCTAGCTTCCATAATTTAGCTTCTCCAATATCCAAATTGAAGAAAGAACATCCTATCATAGTGCATAATAACAGTGGAAGTACATCAAAGACATGGGCGGACCTAAATGCTATTAGATGGGGTAATTGCCCCTCCTGAAATTTAAATATTTCTCCTGAAATTTAAATATTTATTAGGAGAGATATAATTTAATCATCCTTTCCCCCCTCTGAACTATATTAGTTGCCCCAGTTGACCTGCGAATAAATTCTATAATTTAACCTTTTAATTTATTAAATATTGAATTTAAAAGAACCTAGATTATCAATGCTCTTAGATGGTAATTAAGTATGCATAAATGTTAAAATTACTGATCTAAAATTTTAATTTCTATTTAAAAAAAAATTATTATTTCCTTAAACTATCTTACTGATAGTCAATAGAAAGCACAGCCACATGTTTTGCTAATACCGAAGGTCAGATATTTCTTAATTTAAGTGACAAAAATATCTTTCTACAAAACGACGTGGGATTAAATTCCACCATGAGCTTTCACAGCTGTTGCGAAATTTACACACATACCACTCAATTCCTATGTATTTACTTATCTAATACCTAAACTTTAAATTTTACATACATATCACCTTACTTATACATAAATAAATGTATTTCACTTCTTTAAAATTAAAATAGTGATATAAAAATAATTAAATAATGGTACAAAAAATTTGGGTGGTATAAATGTAAAAATTAAAGTTTATATGTTATATGTGTATATACCTAAGAATTGGGTGGTATGTATGTACCTGCCCCTATATTTAAAAAAGAAAATTAAATTCATTTTTGTATACTCCTAATATATATTTGTATTAAAAACTTTTAAACCTTTTTTTCTTAAGTCGAGAGCTAACTAAAATAGAAAATAAAAAAATGAGATAAAATTAGTGTTAGTCTTAATGTGTAAATTTATTTTGCATACATGTATTTATTAGGGTTTTTAATAATTTTTTTGTATTTAGTTTGAGAGTCACGTTGAACTTAGATGTTCATGGAATTATGTTTAATATGAATATTCACATTAAAATATGGAATTATTTTTTGTAATTTATAGAAAAATGTAAAAAAGATTGGAATGCTTTCAATATTATTTAATTTACAACAACAATAACAACAAGCATTTATCCCACTAAGTGGGGCCAGCTACATGAATCTTTTTTTTACCATTGCGTCCAATTGAGTGTCATATTTTCATTTAATTTTAATAAATTAAAATCATTATTTTATAAAGTATGCCCAAGTCTTTCTTGGTCTATCTCTGCCTTTTTCAACATAAGTCAAGTCTAAAACATCTACTCCTGTGACTGGATCATCAGATGGTCGATGTTTAATATGACCAAACCATCTAAGTCGACTCTATCTAATTTTATTCGCCACTGGAGCTTTGCCAGCTTTATCACGACGTTCAATATTATTTAATATATTAATTATAATAAAATTCACGTTTTCATATTGAATTATGTGCTATTTTTTTAGTTAATTTATTTTTACAATAAAATGCACCTCCTGAAAAAAGAGGTTGGTTTTGCCTATGATTAAATGAGTAAATTAAAAGATTAAAACTAATTTTTGCACCTTACTTTTTGTCACCCATCTTTTCAAATTATGTTTTGAAATTTTCTTCACTATTACTTGTTGCTTTTAAGGCTCCTTTTTTTTCATGTTTTATTGTATTTTTGTGCAGGTCGATGAAGTGTGCAAGCTTATTAAACAAAATAGTTTGACTTTGGTATCTATTGAACTAGTTTATTGTAGACTTTCTCCCTCGGATGTGGACATGATTTGCAGCTCTGTTTATAGCAAGGAAATTCATAATCATGGCATCCAGTATTTTTCTATTAAATCTTCAATTATTATTGGAAGTAACTCATCTTCTATTCCTAACGGGCTCTCATTCTTTCTATCATCAGGAAGGTTTGTTTCTTGCTCGATCTGATAACATCAAATGCTAAGATGTGAACCGGTCTTTTGATTCTCTTTCCGTTTGTTTAAATGTGATGTTCTTTTTAAGAATTCAGATTTTCTTATATACCTATATTTATGCCTTTTATTTCTGAGCAAATTCCGCTAATATGTGTTTAAGGTTTAATTTGACATGGTGTCAAGGCTTCTCATGTATGTAAGGCTTCGCAGTTAGTTATCCCACTTGATTGCTAAAACTCTTCTCGATTGAGGTGGTTATATAATCATATTTTAGTTTCATATTTTGTTTTTAGTTTTGAATTTCATTGAATTGGACTTGTTGTGGGGTTAGAAATGAATATGTTGGCTAATCAAGATGCTATTGTTCTATCATCTTGAGTCTACCTTTGGACCCAATTTTCAACATCAAAGGGCTTCAAGCCATAATGCCTTGGGGATATTATATGCAATCATTGGTTGTCTCATCAGGCATTTCTAACAAATTTGAGTGGAAGTTTATATGTCAAAGATGTTCTTTTCAAGGTTGATATTTACTCGTTCATGGCAAGTTGTTTTTTTTTTTCTATCTAGTTTTATTGAATCATTCATTGTTGTGTATCGTGGTTGTGATTCGTATGTACTGGGCGTCGTAAAAAAATGCTTAGAGATGTGATCTAACCAACAGTTTTATCATTTTCTTTTTTCAATTTGATTTGAAAAAAAAAATACTAAGACAATTATTCAATTGAATTTGTCAAGCTTTAACTAGCTCGAGATTTTGATTGGTGAGCTTGGTAGCTGGTAAGATACGAGATGATTTTTTCCAACAAACAAATATTTTATTGTAAGAACACTAAAAACTTACACGATTACATAGAAGATAAGTACCTACAATTCGAGTGGTAGGCAATCTCTCCCAAATCTTACAATTCAGGATGTAGGAAATCTTTCCATACCCTAAACCTAAGACTCACAACCACAATATCAACATAACCCTAGCACCTTAAACATATTAGTCCTATTTATACTAAATAATAATAAATAACAAAAGACTAAATTGTGCTTAAGCACACGAAAGACAAAATTATTCTCGGGCACCGATGTAACAATACCTCCCTCCCAAAAAGACCGTTTTTCTTCAAGGTGGGGGAAAAAAATTGTTGTTGGATCAAGTTGTGTGGCTCCTGCTTATAAACTTGCTTAGTATGGATCTCATTGTTAGCACCGGTGCACTCGTCATGGCTTTCTTTAACTTCTTAGAAGTCTCGATCGTCACTTTCCCTCACTGAAAGTTATCATTCATCAATTTCTTCATTGAAGGACATAATCAAATTACCACCCATTAAAATTTCCGGCACTGTCCTGCAAGTCCGCAAAATTTTTTCAACCCCTTCCAGGTTTTTAGGTAGTGTCCTTTCCAACATAGCAGCCATCTTCGATGGATTCGTTGACACCAATGTCTTGAATAACCTAAGGTCACTGTGAAGCATTACTTGCCTCCTCTCCACTCTAATCTCTATAGTCAAGAATTTTCAATCCACCCTCATCTCTTCGATCATCTGCAGCCACTTCCCAGAATCATATCAGTACATCCCAAGTCCAATGAAAGGAAGTCTTCCACCACCTCTATGCTCTGTAGTGTCATCACCGATCTCCTGTAAATTTCCTTATTTTTCTTCACCTTTCTAAAATTTCTCGTATCTACCAACTTCAACCCCAATTGGTCCACAACCCGATTTGAGATGAAGTTGTGCGTGACCTCACTATCCACCAATACCACTATTGGTTTCTCTAAAATCTGTCCTTACTTTTATGGTGTGATTTGGAGAAACTCCACCCCCTCTCCCAAACACCACCACCGCCACCACCATTATTGAGTTGAGGGATGCCACCTTTCCCATCATATTTCCTTCTACCGCTTCTTCCTTTGATTCACTATCTGCCTCCTCCCACTCACAAACTAAAAGGGCCTGGAGCTAGCGATCCTTGCATCAATGGCTTGGAGCACTCATTACATTAAGAACACAATCCATTTGTTTTATTGTCCTGCACCTCTGCCTCACACGCTTGAAGCTGCCCCTTGGTGGGCCCTGTATTCCTTTCCTTCAGTGCCTCTTTCTGAAATGACAGTCTAGGTACCTAGTGTCATGGTCATTGAGGTACTGTTGTGGAATCCTCACATGTTGCCGCTTTCGCTATTCTTCATTTGGTTCTTGCTTTCACCATCTGGGTGAGCTCCATCATCTCCCTTAATCTCCACAGTCTCAATAGTCGGAGTGATACCCGTGTATCGGTTTTTAAACCCCTTCGTGAAGTCCCCATCCAATCATGCTTCAGAAATCCCTCTCAATTGTCTTGAAAATAGCTCGAACCTCTCCCTATATTTCATGATAGTACCATCTCGAGTCAACGCATAGAATTTTTCGTGTAGGTCTCCTTTTTGAATGACTCGAAAATGTTCTAAAAAGCAATTTTTAAATTCCTCTCACGAATGGATTGTGTATCTAGCCACCCCCACCCTCCACTGAAACCATGCTAGGACTTCCCCCTCCAAACATAACACTGCCATCATGAACTTCTCTTCCCCATTTCGCCCATTCACCGCGAAGTATTGCTCCACCTAATGCACCCACTCATGCGTGTTTCCACTCTTAAAGAATTACTCTTCAGCTTCCTAACCCTAGAATCACCACCCCAACTTCCTCACCCTCTAGTGTTTCCCTTTATGTATCTAGGGTGAAACTCCCTGCTTCGATCATAGACATGCCCCGTTCTAGTTTTTCAGTGTTTTTCCCTACCCCTTGCATAACCACTCATTGTTTCAACCCAACCCTCTTCATAAAAATCTCTAATCTGTCCCCCATTGGAGTCGTAGGGGGAGTTCTTGATGGTGGATGTTTTTCTCATCATGTTTCTCAGGTTCGATTTTTTTCCCTTTTGATCTAGCCACACATTCTCCAGCCAAACCTTAGTTATAGTTTGCAAATTGAGCCGCAGGCAGAATCTTGGATTGCATCTCAGTTAGCTTCCTTATCATCACCTCGAGATTCTCGAATCAGTTATCAGTAGAGGAAAGCCTTTCCTTTATTTCGAATTTAAGTTGCTCTACTTCTTCTAATCTCTCTTCTAAGCGTCCACTTTCCTTGCTATCATTTCTCTCAGTAAGATTTTTTATCACAAAGGGGAAACTCTAATGCGTTGAGATCTTCCCAAGTAGCCCGAATTGTGACTGTATCGCGAGTTTGTAAGTCGTGTTCCTGTCCTTGGCTTCTCAGATTGCCATAATCGAGACTAGGGCACGCCCAATCCCAAATTTGATTTACTTTGCTTCTCGATATTCTGTCATGAGAGCGGTGCCTATATGCCCCAATCCCCTTCGGTCTTCCCAGCTAGCTCCAATTGTGTTCGTGTTGGAATTGGTATGCGATCCCATTGTCACGATTTAGGGAGGTTGCACGCGATCTCGTTTGTAGCCTCCCAGCTAGCTCTCATCGCAAATGTATCCCAAGGTACGTGATCTCGTCGGCTCTTAGCTAGAAATCACATCACGTTGTATCGCATAGGAGGCGTCGCCGATCCCTTCATTGGCTTCCCCAGGGTGATATGATCTCATCCTCGCTTCCCCACGAATTGCGACTATATATGAGGTCTTCTCGAAGGACACTGATCCCATCGGTGGCTTCCCATTGCCAAAAATCTAACCATACTATACTGCGAGCTCGGCCCGAAAACAACACTCCCGTGCGCCGCTATTTTGTTTTTGCTTTCCAGCTAGCTTGAATTACTAGTAGCACGATGTTCGAAGCAACAACTGGATGATTTCAATAGGATCATGAGCTTTGCAGCAACCAAATGCTCTGATACTAATTAATACGATCTGAGATGGTTTCTTTTCAACAAACAAAACAAACAAATGTTTTATTGTAAAAACTACAAACAATTCATACGAATACATAAAAAATAAGCATCTATAATTCAAGAGGCAGACGATCTCTCCCATATCCTGCAAGTTAATAAGTAGGAAATTTCTCCCAAATCGTAACTTTAATACTCACAACCACAATCTCATGCATAATCCTAACCCTAAACATATTAGCCTTAATTATACTAAATCATAATAAATAACAAAAGACAAAATTGCCCTTTGGCACCGGCGTAATAATAGCTTTGGAGATTGCCTTGATATGATATTTGATGCTTATTGGCTTGGTGCTGGCCTTCATTAAATGGTGCGTGGGCTTCTTGTGGGCTCAGTAACATTGGAAATTTGTGTTTCCTCTTTTTCCTGACTTGATGGGACATGGAAGTTTGTTGATCTGCTTCCAGATTGTTGTCATAACTTTAGCCGTTTTTTGGTGGTATTCTATTTACCGTGCTTTGAATTTTTTGGTGTTTGTTGAGATACTTTTCTATAGAGAGATTGTCTTTGTTGAGACTAGGCTGAAGGTCATGTCATTTTCTTAAATTCAGAAACAAATTACTGGCAAAAGTTTATACCATATTAGAATTCTAAGGGCAGAATTAAACTTTGTAGTTCTTGCCTTATTAAAATTTGAAATGTCCATCATCTCAGTGTTTGTGACGTTATTGCATTGCTTTCTAAATCATGTTAGATCACTTCATTCGGTTTGCTTTGCTGATACCCACATGGGTTTAAAGTCCACTGAGGCCATCATTGAAACCTTAATTCAGTCAAGTAGTTTAGTAAACCTCGAGTTATCGGGAAATGAGGTGAGCAGCTTGTTATCTTCATATAAGTTTCTATTTCTTCAATACCTTGCATTACTGTTTTGGGAAATTTACATACGTAGCAGACAATTCTTATGTATTAATGTATCTCACCTAAACTTTCATATTTACATACATAGCGCTTTGGTGCATTAAATCTATGCATGAAAATGCATATTTCATTTAAAAAAATGCTAATTGTGTAATTTTTAAGTAATATTAAAGATTTGAGAGTTATGTGTGCAAATTTAAAAGTTTAAAGTGCGAGATATGTAAATATATAAGAATTGTGTGCAATGTATGTAAATGCCTATACTGCTTTATGGTGATGAATGTGAATTGCATTCTTACCGCACAGCTCGAAGGTTTGCTTTCCAAAATTGGCAGGAGATGCACAAGTTTATCTCCCGTTCCAGAATCAAATACGTACTTTCAGTCATTGGTTGAACTCAACTTGAGGTACCACTCAACAACTTTATTTTTTTGGCGAATAATTGTTGAAGTCCGCTTATAAGTAATCACAGTTAATATGTAAAATTGTATGTATATATATGTAAAAATAAGTGGTCTTTATCAATGCATGTTTATGCATATTATTTTGTGGGAAAAAGATTGTCTAGAAGCTCAGTCATTTCTTTTACAGTAAGAACATAGTGCATTCCACAGTTTGGAAAACTGAGATCACCCTAATGGTTTGAGAGAAATTTATCCTTATATGTTGCATTTTGCATTACTATATCAAAAAGTTACAAAATGTGTACAAAATTATGCCTTTAGGCATTTTACAAACTGAGACGCATCTTCTAAAATAAGAGAAAAGAGAGCATGTTGCTTATTTACATCTTTCAAAGTAAAATCCCCTTGAAGGGCTACGTGTAACTCTATTTTCATCTCTAGCTTGAAAAAGAGGAAAGTAAAACTCGGGTTGGCTTGTTGGCGGGCTTGCCAAACTCTTCCATGCTAGACTCTCTTAAAAAGGTTCATCAAGTTCACATTGCCCCCCTCTATAATGATGCCTTTGCTTTCAATCATCTATGGTTCAATGATGAGTTGGAGAGAAATATATTCATGACATAAAAAAGACTGAGTAAAGCAAGTCATAATCTAAAGGAGTCAGCCTACCAGTATTCATAAGATTCCTGAGCATTAGTCTTATTCTAACTTTCGGGTTTGGTTAGCAAATTCGTGCCTCATCAGTCAGGTTAAGTTCATGGCACACTTCTGGAGAATGGTCATGCACTTGCAAAATTCAAAATTTCTTTCATTTCATTAGATTTGACATAAATTTTATGATTGATTGTTGCATTAATCAATCTTTGGTCCTATTTGCAGACCAGGAGGGTTGCTTTGACATGACTTGAGGCTACTGCAATAGTGAACACATAGGATCATTGAAAGCCCACAAAATGAACATAATCAGTTTTTGCTAAAAATAAATAAAACAGATCGAGACCTTCTTAATGAGACGTGCTAGGCCTATGCCTTACCAGGCCTGATTTCTTCATTATCAGCCTAAGTCTGGTGTGGGGCTCGGGATTCGGTATTGAGATAAAAATCTAATATAATACATTGCATTAAACAAATTAAAAATTCCAACTTAAAACCTTTTGAAGGCTAGATCGTGCTTCATGTGCTGGCCTATGCTATTTGAGTTTTTTTCTCATCAGACCAGGCAGAACCTTTTATTCTCAAAATAAACAATCAACAAATTACCTAATTCACCAGTGAAATTTTGACTTGTACATTGTTTCCTGAAAGAAGAGCCCATTCTTTATTTAACATTATTCTGTTGCGGTTTCAGGGGTAGCAATTTACACAATAATGATATGGTGGGCCTCCAGCACATGTTGGTTAGCATGCCAAAGTTGCTGAGATTAGAATTGAGTGACAATCCGATTGGGGATGAAGGGGTCAGGTATTTATAGATCAATGGACTTCTCCCCTGTTGCATCAGGATGTCATGCATACATCTGTAACAAGTGGATCATTTTTACAATGTTCAATGAACGAAGTCAAGCACGCAATTATATCTTTATAATATGACAATTGTTTTTTTCGGTCTTTTTCTGCAGGACATTAATCCCTTTTTTTGTCAAAGCTTTTAAAGAGACTTCTCAAGTTTCCGAAATTTGGTTAGAGAACTGTGATATTTCAGGGGCAGGAGTTTCTGAACTTTTGCAAAGCCTTGCTATGAAGAAATGTCAGCTGAAGACACTATCTTTTGCAGAAAATGATCTTGGGAGGTGCATTTTTTTTCTATTAAAAGTACTATTATTATTTGGAAGATCGACATAAATATCAATCAGTTCTTTTGTATTTATATATCTAACTCATAAACTTCAATTTTTACCATTATTTTTAAAAGCAGCAAAGTGAAGTGAAACGAGTGACGAACGCTTTGCTTTGTTGAAGCGCGCTTTGAAGCCTAAGAGTTAATTTATATGTTTTTTTGTAATTTTTACATTTTTAATTATTACAACAAACTATTATGAATTATTTGAATTTTTAATTTGTAGATTCACCCTCAATTTTTGCCTTTAAATATTGTACAACATTCTTTTCCATTTTATATCATTTTTTGACTTATACATTATATTTTATAATTGTTAATGAATATTTTTATGCATTAATTGTTTTATATATGCTATTAGCACTTGGTTTATAAAAGCACCGCTTCTCTCCGTGCTATGCGCTTTGAAGCAAAAATAACGCCTTGCACATTGCACTGTGCTTTGCATTTTGATAACACTGATTTTTAAATAACCTTCCCTATGCATGAAAATGTGCATTTCATTTTTTAAAAGTTAAGATAATGATTTTCTTGATGTGATATGAAATATTATAAATGTAATAAATAAAGTTTAGGTGTTACATATATAAATACATAAGAATTGGGTGGTATATATGTAAATCTTCCTATTTTTAATCATGTAAGAAGAAGCTAGTTTTAATTATTGGATTTTCAGTTCTGTGGCAGCACCTCTGGCCAACTTTTTGGGCTCTTCTCGGATAAAAAATCTTAACATTGAAGGTATTGGATTGGGATCCTTTGGTTTCCAGGAGCTTGAAAGAAAAATGCTGAAAGAGACGGCGCTTGCTCATCTTAACATAAGGTTGTGATTATTGTCTTCTTGCTTTTGTGAATGGCTTGTTGCTAACCTTTGATTTTATATTTATAAAAACTTGGGAGTTGAAATAAATATTAAAAAAACCTTTGATTTTATGTTTGCAGCAAAAATCGTGGTGGGATCGAAGCGGCCCATTTCATTTATCATATTATCTCCAAAGCTCCAGATATTGTATCAATCAATGCAGGATCTAATTTATTACCTCCCGAGTCATTGTCAATCATAGAAGATGCACTGAGGAAATCTAATGGTACCAGTCAAAATTTTCATACCTTTTATGTTGTTAAATGCTGATGCAATTGTTTGATGGAAGCATGTTTTACCGTTGCTTGGTAGAATGAGATAGGACTGCACTAATGTGCTGGCCCGCACTACTAGTCTCTGTTAACATCCATACCGATTGATAATGTTTGTCTAATTTTAAAAGAGAGAATTGACAAAATGGTCCTTTTAACTCTTTGCAAGGGATCATTTTAATCTGAGTATATAAAAACTTCAATGAAGTACTCAATTTTTTTAATAATTATTAAAATAGTTCGTAGTGGAGACTACTTTTACTTATAAGAATGGATCTTAATAAAACACAAATTGATTATTTTCTTATGAGAAAAAGAAATCTTCGATAATATAAAGATTATAACGTCATTTCAAATGAAAATTTAATTACTCAATATTGATTATTAGTTTTGAATTTTAAGATGAAGAGTTGGAAGATAAAAATTACAATAAAATATCGTCATATAATTAGATCGAAGCACTAAAAAGACAAATAAAAGTATTTTTATGAGCAAATTTTAAGATTTTAGTATTTGGGAGGTTCATGAAGAAACTAATTATATGTGGGATAAAATAACAAATAATATTAAACAAGTGGCAAAAGATCTACTTGGAGAATCAAAAGAAAAATTTTTACAAATAAAAATAGTTGGTGGTGGGCAAGTCTACTATGAAAGCTATACATTTATTGAGAGGTTTGGTGGAAGAGTACATAGAGTAAGGAAGATCTACATATGATTTTTATTGATTTAGAAAAAGCTTACGATAAGGTTCCAAGAGAAATTCTTTTGAGAGTTCTAGAAAATAAATGTGTTTATAGGACTTATACTCAAGTCATTAAAGATACATATGCTACAGCTCTTACTTGTGTTCTAAACAAAATGAGGATTAACTAAGTATTTTCCTATTTCAGTTGAATTACATCAGGGGATCAGATTTAAGCCCATATCTTTTCCTTTAGTTATGGATGTTCTTACTGGACATTTACAAGAGGATGTGCCTTAATATATGCTTTTCGTTGATGATAATCTTCTTATGGATAAAGACTGAAGAAAGAGTTTGAAAAAACTTTGAATTATGGGGCCTACTTTAGAATCTAAAGACCTTCATTTGAGTAGATTTAAAATTGAACAGATTGAATGTAATTTTAATATAATAGATCTAGTGGCAGAAATGTAACAATGAGTGATCTGATTATTAAAAGGATTGAACATTTTAAATATTTCTAGGTCTATTATTCAAAGTGATGGTGATATAGTTGGGGTTGTTATTAGTAGAATTGGGTTTATTGTGTGATCGAAAAGTATTGTTTAGACTTAAAAAGGAAATTTTTATAAGATGGTGGTGAAAACTGCAATATGCTTTATGGTGTAGAATGTTGCCTATAAAAGAGAAGCATAAAACTAAGTTAGTTGTTGCTGAGATGAGAATGCTTGGGCGGATGAGTGGCTTTACACTTAGAGGCAAAATACGAAATGAATATATCCTTGAAAGGGTTGGTGTAGCTCTAGTGATAGACAAGATTAGGGAGTCTTCTTAGATGGTTTGGTCACATTAAACACTGACCATGCATATGAAAGGTGGTATGTATGTGTAAAAATTGAAGTTTAGGTGTTAGATGTGTAAATACATAGGAATTAAGTGGTATGTATATTAGGGGTGTAAACGAGCTGAACACGAGCGAGCCCAGGCTCAGCTCGTGCTCGGCTTGTTTATATTTCGAGCTCAAAAAGTGCGTTCGTGTTCGACTCGTTCGCTTAGCGAGCCGAACACGAGTCATTCACGAACAAAGAATTGTGATTGGGGCAAGATTTAAAATATCATTTGAATCTAATTTAATAATTTTTATTCTATTTTTTTAATTAATACTTAGCCTTGAAGTCAATTAATTTTTTTATAAATACTACTCATCAAACATACATACATACATACATACATTCATACATACATACATTCATACATACATACATACATACATACATACATATACATATATAATTGATTAGTAGTATTTCGAGCCAAAACGAGCCGAACACGAACAACTTGTTCATGTTCAACTCGTTAACTTAGTGAATGAGCCGAACACGAGCTGTTCGCGAATAACGAGCCATTTTGACAGCCCTAATGTATGTAAATCTTCCTATTCCCTTTTATTTGCTTTAGAGCCTTTTGAGCAGTCATTTATGTAATTCTCCCTATAATAAGAAATAGTGCCTTCTTCTCTTCCCTTTTTTTGGTATCTTCAGGTAAACTGGAACAAGTTGACTTAACCGGAAACACTTCATTGTGCTCGCCCAACACTAAATCAGTAATTTCCCAGTTCCAGTTTCGGGGAAATCCCATCATAAGACTTCCGTCATTTTGCCCCAGTAGTTCTGCTTATGATGATGATCCATAGAAGCTTGCTCAGTTCAACATTTGCAGTGAGGAAATCAAATTCATCATTCCAGGTAATAAATTTATGTATAGAAGTTTCGGTGATGTTACTTTTTCAGGTCAAATCTTAAATTTTATTTTCAGTTTGAGTGGCATAATGCCTTTGTCTTGTAAGATGTTCTAACCTCTATTTCAAGAGAATTGTAGAATTTATTCGCGCAAATAGAGGAGAAATTATTACGTCTGGTGTTTGCGTGTCGGGACAACGAAAACAATCTGGCCATGCAAAATGAACAGTGACATGGTCAGATCATCGCCATTGTCTAGACGTGTGGTTCACTGGACATAATAATTTTTCCAAATGGAGGCCCCCTAATGACCCCTCTCCAAGATCATGTTATTCTTTCAGGAATTATTGGAGTTGTTGCGGTTTTTAATTGTTTCAATGTGAGTTTAGAACGGCTTTCTGTCATAAATCAGATTTATTTTTAATGCATGTTAAACATTTGAGCACATTATTTTATCTAAGAAATTACCAAGGATATAAAAGGATAAACTTTCAAAGAAATCTTTTGAAGTCAATTCTTAGAGAAATATTTGCACACGTCTAACGTACGCAAAGCTGTGTACATCGGTAGGTTACGAGGAGGTTATTGAGGGGTTATATTTGCGTTATACCCCTATAACATACCTATAACTTAATATATGAAAACAGAAGCGCAGAATTTACTAATTACATGTAGGTTACAGATAGATTACAAGGATGTTACATAGAGTATAATACCGATATAACCCCCCAATACTCTTCATGTAACATACCGACGTGCGCAACTCTGCGAATGCTAGACGTATGCAAATGTTTCTCTAATTCTTAGATATTTAAATGTAACACAACAAATATGCATGTGGGCCCACATGTAAATGCCCATCGTTTATAAAAATAGATTCCATTATTTTCTGGTTGTATTAAGGCCATCCCAATACACTTCTAAAAGGCACAATTTTTAAGGAACCTTGGTTCTCTATTATAGACAATTACTTGATTAAATTCCTCTCCAGGATTTCTTCTGCCATAAGCAAATGGCTGCAAGTCTCTTTGACCATACAATCAAATGCGTTGACCTAGAATAATTTTTACCATGAAGAAATTATGGGTCCATATGTTGGTAAAATTATCATTTGGATAAATTTGAAGTCATTAATGCACGTGCAATTAATCAAAATGCATATAATTGCCATCTCAAAAATAAACTTAAGGGATAGTTAGTTGACTATAAAACAAAGAGTAAAATAAAATGTTATGTATTATAATTAATATATTATGCCTTTGAAATGCTATTTGGTTCTGTAAAATAAATATAAATATATATAAATATTTTTTTTTCTATTTAGTTATATACAAGTAAAAAAGAATATTCAAAATATTTGATTCTGGAAAGTAGATATAAATAAATTATTTTAAATATTTATTAGAAAATTTATAATAAAATATATTTAAATTAATATATCATATCATATTCCAAAACAGCAATCTTTGTTTGCCTACTTTTGTTAGCTTAGAAAGTCAACGAAAGATTCATAACTACAACTCAAACCACTCAATTTCTATGTATTTACATACCCAACATCTAAATTTATCATTTTACATATATACCACTCTGTAACTTCTTTTCCAACAACATTTGTTAATTAAAAACTCAGCCAAAACAAATGTAGTAATAACATAGCAATACATAGCAAAACTAAAAAAAAAATTGACATTTGCTCGCATACTAATATTTTGCATACTAATATTTTGTGTGGAAAATTTCAGCAGACAAAACATACTCATAAGAAGTAAAAAGTGAATTGTGAATCAAAATAAAACATAAAAATCACAAACTCTCTCTAGACATCCCATTCAAGGCCGCATGATTAATTTATAGTTTTAAATGTACAATCAATCACTAATAGCAACATATTATTGTACATTTCATTCTCTTCCACCTTTGTGGATTCACAACAGTATAAATTTGATATTTCATAATGTATAGCATGTAGACATGCTAATAAAGTAGACTTCTGTGAGTTGCTAAATGTTTCACTAATGTACTCCATTGATGATAAAAACCTTGCCTTGCATAAACCAATCATGGCCTATAAAAATGATTAAATTGTAACTTTATGATCTACAAATAATAGATTCTAATTGCCGAAACAGCCTGAAATTAAAATGTATCCCCCTCTGAATTTTGAAAAAGTTTTGTGTGTGACGTTCGTATGCGAGCTACATACGGACGATGGACGCGATATACTGGCGGAAAAAAAAATCTCGTCGGTGTATCGCGTCCGTCGTCCGTAAGTAGCTACGCAAAATTTTCTCCTGAAGTCCAGCCTTAACAACAGATAATCAAACCTACTGTCTCCATTCTAAATTCGGGCAAAAGATATGCAGAAAATAAGAAAATTACCAAGGATTTCGGAATTGAAAAATTACGGCAAAGAGCACCCTAAAAATAACAGAAACTGGAAGCCTAACTTCAGACGTCATATCTGTACTCGAACAATAATCAGAAGCTTAAAAGGGTTGAGCAATATGAAAAAGATGAAAAGAGTAAACATAATGTACCTTCAGCAGCCTCGGCAAAGATCAACCGGCAGCCTAGGGAAAGATAGATGAAGGACAAAAGGAGAATTGAATGTGGAAGTCTCGACATCGAGCAAAAGAGTAGAGATATAGCAAATAACGTGGGGAGATACAAGAAGACCATGTGTGGTGAAGTGATTTTATGCCAACAATTGGGTGAGTTTACTTTGCTGCGTTTTTTGACTATTAGAGTAAAATCTAATTCTGCGTAAATTTTATTTTACTTTGCCGCTGTACCATTCCAAACACGAAAATTTTAAAATCCCTGTTTTTTATATTACTTTAAACAGAAGAAATATAAATCAAACAGCATACTAATCAAAATTGAGAACAAAATATCTTCCAAATATCAATCCAAGACTAGAAGCAACCAGTGGCACCTATTACCAATTTATCCTGATATAATAAGATAGAATACTGAAAGCACAGTTAATGATACTTGAACAATATTTGAGAAGGCTGAACAATAAGATTTGAATGGAATAGTTTGAATGTATAGAAGTAAAAGCTTACACCATACAAAGGTAATAAATGAAAATTCAATACATATGAGCACCCCCTTAATAGAACGGCTTTGCAAACCTGGACTGTTCAGCTAAGGCTGCTGCAAGCTCTTTGTGCTGATGTTTAATTCTGATAGCATGGGAGTGAGTTCTCCTTTGCGGTAAAGCTTTACAGTATCTGCATCAAAACAAAGATGAAACCTAATTACTGTCACAATTAAACTCTCTCTCCTTCTTTTTTTCTTTTTCTTTATTTTTTTTTTATAAGAATGGAAGAATTTAAGAGTGAAGTGCTCAAATAATCCCGACTATTTATATGGAACTTTTAATCCAAAGTCTATAAAAGGTCAAACTAATCCATGAACTCATTTAATATTGGTCGAAATAGTTCTTAGGGAGTAATAATTTGGCCCACAATAAAGGAGTTGGGACTAACGCACTTTTATAGACTCTGGGAGTAAAATGAATCACTATAAGGAGCCAAGGGAGCACTTCGACACTTCTTCAAGATTTAAGCATGGAGAGCTGAAATGTACAAGTAGAGATGGATTACTATAGTGGACTTCCACAGAAGTCCAACCAGTGTTAAGAAGACATTTCATTTATTTAATATGAGAGAATCTTTTCTATTATTTACATTATGTAGTGGGGCATTGTTGAAAGTGAATGAAATTTCAACAAGACAGGCCAGTTATCTAGGCAAAATAACAGTTGTGACAGCTTCATAAACTTTACAATAATAAGTGCGGGAAGTGTTCATACCTGTACAACCACCAATATGCTTGCCCCCTGTTCATAGAATAAAAAAAAAAATCTTTAAAAAGATGGGCAATAATATGAACCAATATAATCTGATTTGCAGACAAGAAGATAACGTACTTAACAAAGGTGCCAGCAATTTAAGGCTTTTTCAGAGCAGGAAAGGAAAGAAAAAAAAAGAGTTACTGAAGAATCAAAATTGAAGGATGCTGAGATAATCATGTGATTGATTCATCAATAAAATATATACTCTAAAAATTCATTCATTAGCAAAGCTATGAAATGAAGTGCTTCAAAATGCATCCAAGACTTCCAATTCTTTCTGCACTTCAGCATTCTCGATAGAGTTGAAATATTTCCCGGGATTTAAATATGCACACACATAAGGGTGACAAGAATAATTGAAGTTTGAAACTAGTTCCAAATTTGAGTTGGATTAGAATTGATTGAACTCAATTAAAATAAATTCTGATCTACATTTCCTAGCTCAAATCTCACATTTCCAGTTGATTTTGAGTTTAAACATGCCTGCATAAAATTTATTGAATCATCTAAAAAATATTTTCAAAATATTACAGTTCTAAAAATGATAGTTAGCAAGACAACGTTGGAAGGCTGTTATGTATTTAATTGAGAGGTTCTTGGTTTGAAGTCAGGTTGAATATTTTTCCTCCCAGCACATGGCTTCTGATCATGGCCGCATAAACTTTTTAATTACAGCAATTGGATAATAAAATATAGTACCAGTATATGAGTTAGGGTTTTAGACTTTAGAGTCCTGACAAAATAGAGTGGCTACCTTCTTCTTGTTGATTACATTAAGTCATCTTCTTTGTTAGCTTCATTCTCAGCTTATCAAACACTTGTTTGCTCTCCCTTTTGAGAAATTACTATGTTCGGATTCCACAATGTAAAGTTGTGTGGATAATGAAGTGCACAACTGTGTAATCTTGTACATCCACACATACCTCTATATGTGATGTACGGACGTAAAAAATTCTTCTAATTATGTGATGTACGGACGTAAAAAATTTCTTATCTCATCAAGGATTGAATAAACTACCAAGTATTTCCTAAATGTCTTTCAAAGTAAATCAAATCTCATAAAATTATAATGCTTAGATTCCACGAATGACACAATAATTAACACATAAGAAATAAGAATTTCTAAAATAATCAACATTAACCTAATGCAAAAAAGACTAGAGCAACAAAATAAATCTACTCATATTACACAACTAATTTAAATATGACCATCCACCAAATAAATTTCAGTACTTCTAAAGAACAATAACGAATAGGTGCACAAAAAATAAATCATTCAGTAAAGAGGTAAAATTAAAAGTAATAAAAACGCATTTATGAAAGTAAATTGACTTCTACCAACTTAGATAAGTCCTCCACGCATTGGCATCCTACACAGCCGCACAAGTTCCTAAAAACGAGAACAGTGAAGCCAAGTCCTCAGATTCTTGGAGGAAATGAGCAATAATATGGGTATAATTGTCGATCAACTTATAAAAATCTTCCCTCAAAAGGTTTCTCGTATTTTAGTTTTTGACTAAAAAACCACAGCTGACTTCTAACTGCAATTTTGCTTGTCCAAGCTTCAATAATCTTCTTTTATATACGAGTGTAACTACGTAATTATTAAAAATTAAATTTAGGAACCGATTAGTTTTTTGTATCAGCTGGCTTCCATCGATGATAACCTTCTTGTTGATAAGACTAGAGAAAGAGTTCAAGAAAACTTGAATTATGGAGGTTTACTTTAGAGTCTAAAGGTCTTCGTTTGAGTAGATCTAATATTGAATACATGGAATGTACTTTTAGTAGTAGATGATCTAGTGGCGAAGTTGTAACAATGGGTGATCAAATCATTGAAAGGAGTGGACGTTTGAGATATCTTCGGTCTATTGTTCAAAGTGAAGGTGATATAGATGAGGGTGTTATTAGTAGAATTCAAGTTGGATGGCTGAAGTGGAGCAATACATCAGGCCTATTTTGTAATAGAAAAGTATTGCTTAGACTTGAGGGAAAATTTTAGAAGATGTTGGTGAGACTTGCAATGCTTTATGGCACATAATGTTGGTTTATAAAAGAGAAGCATAAAACTGAGTTAAGTGTTGCTGAGATGAGAATGCTAATGTGGATGATTGGCTTTACACTTAAGAGACAAAAAACAAAATAAATATATCTGTGAAAGGATTGGTGTAGCTTCAGTGGCAGAAAAGATTAGAGAGAGCTGTATTATATGGTTTGGTCACATTAAACGTTGACCATCTTATGATCTGGTTAGGGGAGTAGATGTTTTAGATTCGACTTATGTTAAGAAAGGCAGAAGTAGACCTAAAAAAACTTGGGCATGTTGTATAAAAAATGATCTTAATTTATTAGAATTAAATGAGAATGTGACACTCAATACGACACAATGGAGGAAAAAAATTCGTGCAGCCAACCCCACTTACTAGTGGAATAAAGACTTGTTGTTGTATTTGCTACTCAAAAAATTTATATCTTGAAATGTCAATAAGAATACAGGCATTTTAATTTTTAATGGATAATTACCTAATGTATATTTTTTTTTCCTAGACATATTTTATGAATCTTGATTTCTTGATTTCCAACCTACAGACAATAATTTCAAGCCAATTCAAAAGTGAAAGATTTTGGGTTGAGTTTGGAGTCAAAATTCTTCATGTGTGATAAAATTAGAAAACATAACTTCACGTTCAAATTTAATTGAACTTTTTTGAACTCCATTATATATATGTATGTATATATATATATGTATGTATATATATATATATATATATATGTATGTATATATATATATATATATGTATGTATATATATATATACACACACACACACATTATATGATGGACGGTTTGGGCGCTCCGCTAGGGTTTGGAATCGCTGGCGATCAGGAGGCGATTTTGAGATGTTGACGCTGTATCTTCCCTCTCGACGGTCGAACTCCAGTGAGATCTTTCCTTTCATTTTCTGGCTTTGGCTTATCCTTTGTTCTCGTTTTCTTTTCTCGTCTCTTCGTTCTCTTGCCGACTACGGCGAAGACGTATGCAAGCGTCATTGCCGGGGGTTCCTCCTCCGGTACTCCTCTGAAGTTTGTGTTTCCTTCTTCTTTTCATGAATCACTTACTATTGACAGGGGATACAAATTCATTATGTCTCAAGGGGGGGGGGAGTTTGCGCATTTCCTCTCTAACACTGAAAAATTCCATTCTTGCCTCTGCTTGTCGTTTTCACCTTGTAGGTAAGTTCCTATATGGGCTTCCTAAATATGATTTTATGCTGAAACAATTTGAGGTCTTGAATTTTTTGGGGGGTTGGAAGATAGGTGCTCTTGATAGCAGGCATATTCTGATTCAGCTCTCTAACAAGGATGACTATGCTAAACTTTTTGCACGAAGAACAATACATTTTGGGGATGTTTGGATGAAAGTCCTCAAATAGACAACCGATTTTGATCCTCGGATTGAGTTGCTTGTAATACTTGTCTGGCTTCGACTTCCAGGTTTAAAGGTGCATTTGTTCAATCATGAAATTTTTTTTTCTTTTGTTGTTATGTATGGTAAGCCGTTAATGCTAGATGCCCCGACTTTTAACTTAACAAGGTCTTCAATGACTAGAATTTTGATAGAACGTGATGTTACTTTACCCCCTCCGGAGGAGGTTTGGATTGGTTCTAATCATACGGGATATTGGCAACAAGTGTTTCTTGAGAAACATCTTCATTACTGCTCGCACTACAGTATATTTGGACATTATTCAGCACACTGCTTTCACTTACACCCTGAATTGCAGAAAGCTACTTTTGGGCGTACATCCTCTGTTCAACAGAAATCTGTCCTTCGAACCCCTCTTATTGAACCAATTGTTGAACAAATTGCTCCCTGTTTGGAGGCAACCAGTGCTGCTCATTCTGATGAAGTAGCACACGTGGGCCCTTTGCCCTTTGAGAGAGCTGAAGAAAATGTGGAGCTTATTGCCACGCAGGAAATTGAGGCTCAGCTCCGTGGTGCTTTGGCTAAACAAATTGCGGTTCAGGATCCCCTACAACTACCTACACAACACACTACATTACCTGCTACTACTCCACCGCCTGACCCAACTAATGTGGTTGTCGTGGCTTTAGAATCTAAATGGACAATTCAGAAATATAGCAGGAAAAGAGGCAGAAGGAAATCAGAAGTTCCAAATATGACACAGTCAAACAACATTGATGTCACATATCATTCTGAGGGTGAGCACTTGCATCTTCCCCCGAGGTTTGTTAGGAGGGGGGTGTCATGGGTCAAAATATTTAACATTCTGGTATGGAACATTAGAAAAGTAGTGGACCCCCACTCCTTTAATCGTTTAAAACATTTATGTAGGGTCCATAAGCCAGACATTTTTATTCTTTTGGAGCCGTTTGTGTCAGTTCATAAAAATGATATCATTAAGAAATTTAAGGGTTACACACATTATAGTAATCAAACAATAAAATTTGGTTTTTTTTTGGAAAAATGACATCACTCTCAATATTATTGATGATAATGTTCAATATGTTCTAATCCATTATTAGATGGAGAATTTTAATGGTTGGGCCACTTTCATTTATGCCAGCTCTTTATTACGGGACAAACTTCTTCTTTGGCAGCAGCTTACTCAAATGGGTGCTACTATTTCTGATAATTGGTTCGTTGGAGGGGATCTAAATATGATTATGCCTCATTCGGAGAGAAGGGGTGGTGCTAAAGTTGATACAAGTCTTATCAACCATTTTTGTGAGCATATTGCGGATGCTGGCCTTTATGATTTATGTTTCTCGGGTCCCCCCTATACTTGGCAAAGGGGTTTTCTTATGCAGAGACTGGATAGATTTCTGAGAAACTCCTCTTTTCTGGGCTACTATATCATTATTCATGTCAAACATCTCAATCATGTTGCATCGGATCATAATCTTATTTTGCTTAGCTTGGCTTTTCATTCTAAACCTGCTCGCTATCACTTTAAATTTCTAAATGTTTGGACTTCTCATCCTATCTTTCTTAATTTGATTAAACAGGCTTGGGTCTCGCGGTGGAGTGGCAACCATTGGTTTAATTTATGGCAATTACATAAGAATGTGGCTTCTTACTTAAGAAGGTGGAACTTAAATATTTTTGGAAATGTTCATTCCAGGGGTGTCGAATGCCCAACAAGAGGTGAATGCGCTGGAGGCACAGGTGATAGACACTCCTGACCTTGTGGCTAAGTTAGCCAAGGCTCATCATACTCTCTTGTAGGAATTCACTATTGAGGAAGACTTCCTTAGACAGAAAGCTTGTGACACTCATTTTAGAAAATAGTAACCGAAATACTAAATATTTTCACGCTACCATCAAACATCGTAGGAATATAAACGTCATTCCTGAGATTGTTACTAATGAGCGTGTTGTCCTCACTGATGTCGATTAAATTGGTTCCAATGCTGCTGATTATTTTACCTCTCTTTATGTTGAGACTCACCCGATCACTGATATTCCTTCGGAAATGTTTGAGGATCAGAGGGATATGGTTTCCTCCCTCTCTTTGTCTGATCCCGCCACTGAGATGGAGATTTTCACTGCCCTCAAAGATATTAATTCCAAGAAGGCTCCAGGCCCGTACGGTTTTACTTCTGCTTTTTACATTTCTTGCTGGAACATCATAAAGAAAGAGGTGGTTCTCGCGATTCAAAGTTTTTTTTCAAGGAGAAGACCCTAGAAAGTATTTCTCTGCCGCTTTGATTGTTTTTATACCTAAATCTAATGATAAAACACATTAGAAGAATTTTCGGCCCATCTCGCTCACTTCTGTGATCTCTAAAATTATTACCAAACTGATTGTGGCTCGCCTTCAACCTCATCTTCCTTCTCTCATCTCCCCTCTTCAATCGGTTTTTATAAAAGACCGTGATATTTCTGACAAAATTCTCTTAGCCCAGAAAATTTTGCTGAATCTCGACAAAAAATGCAGGGCTGACAACCTTATTATCAAATTAGATATCAATAAGGCATTTGATACTATTATTTGAGATTTCATCATTAACGTTCTGAAGGCTAGAGGTTTCAATCCCAGTTTTGCACATTGATTAAAAGATGGTAGGCTGATAATTATTACTTCGTGCTGGTTAATGATAATTCTTGCAGCTTTTTCTCTGCTTGTAGAGACATAAAACAGGGGAACCCTCTCTCTCCTATTATTTCCATTTTAGTCTTTGATTATCTATTCAGGATGCTCAATCATTTCCAGTTGTTACACTCTCACAAACAGTTTTCCCGTAAGACCAAAATGATAGTTTCTCACATTATTTACGCTGATGATGTTATTATCTTTGTTAATGCCTCTAAACTTGCTTTAAAACAATTATTGGGGCTTCTAAAGGATTTCCAAAATTGTTCTGAACTCCTCTTTAATTGTGATAAGTGTCAGATGTATTTTGGCAAGTATGTTAACTTATTCATTGGAGAGTTGATTATACGGGTTACCATTATGCCTCTCTTCCTCTTAAATATCTTGAGGTAAACTTGATTAGGGGAAGGAGGAAAGAAATTCATATGGATTATGCTATTGATAAAATCAAACGCAAAATCAACGATTGGAGAAATGTTCTCCTTTCTACTGGGGGCAGGATATCTTTGCTATCTAGTGTGTTACAGAGTATTTCTCTATATGCTTTGCAGGCGTTTAATCCAAAAAAAAGTGCTATCAATGTTATGGAGAGGCTCTTTAATAAATTCCTTTGGGTGCGGAATGGTGCTAAGAGAGGATTTGGGCCACTTGGCAAAGGGTTTGTAAGCCTAAGAAGGCTGGCGGTTTTGGCTTTAAAGATTTGAAACATACAGTGGAAATAAATCTTTGCAAACTTTGGTTTAAATTTAGAATGGGTTCATCTCTATGGGCTTTTTTATGCATCAGAAATATTGTGCTTCAACTCACCCTTCCCAGGTTTTGTGGAAGGTTGGTGATTCCTGTATCTGGAAAGCTGTTGTTAATGTTAGATCTACTGCTAATGAATTCATGTTTTGGGACATTGGTGACAGTAACATCTCTTTCTGGAATGATAATTGGGGTTTGTCTTATCTCTCTGAATATTCTCACCCTCTCCATACTAATACCTCATCGGTTTCAGATTTCTTTTTTCAAGATGGCTGAGATTTCTCTAAATTATGTTCCATTGTGAGAGAGCAAAATGCTAAACATATTATAACTATTCCTATTACCCCTTCCCGGAGATTTCCCTGTGTAGAAGAAGATCAATTCTCAATCGGTTTGCAAGTTAATTTATGACACTTTACACTCACATCGGGATTGACTTTGCGGACAATGGATTTGACACAAACTTTTAACTCTCTTTATATCCTTTTTTTCTCTGGCGTTCTCTCTTCTTTACTACCTATTGATGATATTCTTAAGTTGAAAGGCCTTAAATTAGCTTCGTGATGTCCTATGTGCAAAATTGCGAAGGAAGATTCGAGGCACATATTTTTTTAACGTGCTTTCTGTTTAAATGTTTGGAACATTTTGGGTATAAATTTCGGTATCCCTTGGATTCATACGAGCATCTTAACTAATTATTTGTGGCAATGGAAGGTTTTTTATGATAGGGGAGTTTCCCCTTCCTTTACTGGTCCTATAGTTTATTTGGACCTCGAGAAACAACTTTAAATACAATTCCTCTCCTCATACTGCTTCTATGACTGTTTCTTATGTGTTGTCCTATTATACTAAGGCCCTAAGGGCCTGTTCCAATGGTGTTTCAAATTTTAAGGCCCCCCGTTTAATTAGATGAGCTCCCCCTTCTTTTGGCTCTGTTAAAGTGAATGTAGATGGTTGTTGGAATCAATTATATGCGGTGGTTGGGGGCATTTTTCGAAATTATGAGGGTAAGTGTTTATGTCACTTTACCTCTCCAGTTGCTGCTGACAACCCCTTCGCCACGGAATGTTGGGGGGTTTTTTGGCTTTAATGGTGGCAAGTGCTTTCAATTTTCATACATTCGAGGTGGAGGCTGATTCTAAAATGCTCTATGGTATACTTTTGGGCATCTCTCCTCCCCTCTGGGATATTATTTGTACTTTTTAAAGTTTTTTAGCATTAATTGTTGAAAGACACTTGGAAGTAAATTGGACATTCATTCATAGAGAGGACAACACCCCTGCTGATTGGTTAGCCAGGCATGCAGGGGAGACGTGCTACGTTGGTATATATCCTCCTGCTCCTCTCAGATGTCTCATCACTTGGGACAATTTGAATCTGCCATATGTTAGATTTTAATCAGTTGAGCTGCTCGGCTTTATCGCTGGGGGCTTTCTTTTCTGTATGGTGGTTTGGTTTCCACCTTTCTTCTTGCGGGCTTTTTATTTTTCTTGGCAGGTTTTTTGATTTGCATCATTCCTGGCTTTGTCTCCTTG
>NEWO01000057.1:445478-483262 GCA_003013225.1 Phalaenopsis aphrodite | reverse complement strand
TCCACTACCACTACGACTTACGTGACCAATTATGACCTATGGTCTAAAACCTGTGCAACTCTTTACTCTGACCCCCATGGCCTACGAACACAATCACAGTTCATCATTACGACCTAAGTGGACCTCAATTCAAGTTGCTTCAAACTCTAGACTTTGCAGCCTACATATGTCTTCATAATTAACCACTATCTCCTAGAAGGCTACCACTTGTGCAACATTTGACTTTTGCTTATGGGCCAACGAATGTCATCACTATTCACTACTATGACTTATATGACTAACTACAACCTACACAACTCATAGTTTGCACAACCCCCAATACGTGATATGCTTGGCCCACTGATGTTATCACAACTTCTTATTTGTCTTCTCTGGCTAAATAAAGTTCCTAAGGCAATCATCTATGGTCCACACAACCGACTATTACTATGCCTTTCAACCGCGACCTATACGACATGCTGACACCGTGATCACAATCCACAATATTCATGATGGACTACTGCCTTCATAGCAATTGGCTACAACCATTGCAACCTATTAATACCAAGAACTACATTCATTACTACGAGACTACGACTATTATTGACGAACCATTGTTGTACATTTACAATGATCATCTTTGTAACATCATCTTCTCTTATTCAAGACAAGAGTGGACTTGTGTACTCATCATTCATGATGGATTATTTCAATTGGGCTAGACCCTATTATTTTTTCATTTTTTAGGATTTTTCATATAAAATTGAGGCATCTCATCCTATTTATTTCTCTTATTTAGATGAGTCTGTGTTGGAGCCTCGTACAACGCTAAGATGCTGAAAAATCACTCTAGCGCAGCGACATTTCGACACACATCAATCCTCATGTTAATTTTTTTCATTTTTTATTTCTATTATCATATAAAATAAAAATATAATAAAAATCTCATATGTATATTACCGATTATTTTATTTTATTTTATTACATATTATATGAGTAAATTTTTTAAAAGTTTAGAATAGGATGGCGGTGCAGCAACCTAAGGGTAAGTCTGGTTATGGGCACAATATTGGACAGGAACGAGTGTATGCCTCGCCAATATGGTCATGCATGAGAATAGAAGACTAGAGCTCATAAATTGAAATTAATGAAAACAACTTAAAGTTTTTTTTTTTTTTTTTGTTCTTCGAAAATAACTTGGTTTATTTTAAAATAATTTAAAAAATAAATTATAAAATACAAATCAAATATATTTTTTTAAAAATTTTGAAAAATAAAAACAAAAAGAATGACATAATTTTAAATGGATATCAAATAAGTTTTTTTTATATATGTGAGATAAGAAAAAGCTCACCATTTAAACATAAAGAAAATTGAGGAGAGTCACCAATGATGAACCATCACATTATTAACATGAAACACAAAGACTCTAGCACAACCAATTAAGTTTGTCTCAATGTATTATAAAGACTTATCTTAAGCTTGGGGAAGTCTTGGAAGATTGTCCCTTCGGATCTTATTTGTTTCATTAGATATTAGGATATAAATCAAGTCCTACACACCTAGGTGCTTGTTAATGGTGTTTATTCGAGCTAAAAATAAATTTCGCTAAAACTGTTATTGTAATAGTTGTACTCAAATATTAATGTGCTTTATATTTGATCATTTTTTTTTTAGAATTAATAATAAATATCTTGCTCGCTAGACAATTTTCAGCAAATAAGAAAAATTATGTCTTAGCTTAATAAGAATATTCAACACACACTCATATAAAAATGATAGGAGATGATAAACTTTTTACATTAAGAAATATAGAAAAGATGATGAATTATTAACATTAAGAAATATAAAAAAGATAAAAAATTATAGGGTTTGATGCAAAAAAGTTAAAAAACATATTATTTAATTTATTTTATATAGTTTCACTCTTCTCCTTATATAAAAAAAAGGTAGGATTGCAAGAATATAATCACTTACTTGCTTTCTTCTATCACAATAATGGTTGTTAAACGATAGCATTGATAATAGTGGTTAGGAAATAATAACCTAGAGAAACTATTATGGCAACAAAAATTGTAAAATAGTAATTTTGGTTCATTTAGTGGTAGTGGTGTTGACGATTACTTGTGGTCGTTGGTTTATAGTTTTCTTCATGAGAGGATTTAGCTCTCAGCTTCCTCTCCTTTCATATATGGTGAATGGGGGCCTATATATAATGTTTGAAAGTGATATTTTGATAAACTTGGCAAAACTCGTAAACTGCTATACCAGATAGTCCATGTTGATTCAATCGACTATTGATCATTCTCTTAGTATTTAAGTATGTTAACAACCAAGATATGGAGTTATCTTGGGCTTTTTGAATTCCTCTTATTGAGATACTCAATTTTCCTATAAATGTCACATTCAAAGATTGTTTGATATTTAAATTAATGTTTTGAAAGTCTTAAGTGTACTTCGAGTGTTGGACTTAGGCTCATTTGAACTCAAAATGAATCATTTTTGGTGTCAATGAATTTATATTATTGATATGTTCAATTTGATGATAAATTTGCTAAATTTATATTTTAGATGATCTTGAATTTGACTCTAGAAGTTCATCTCATCCAAAGTGCATTGAGATTTGTGTTTGATCATGTAGATTTTTAGTTGACATCAATTATTCATATATATTCAAAACTAAATATTATTTGAAGACATAAGCCTTAAGGTGAATCGAATGAATTAAAATAATTCATAGATTAGATATATCAATGATGATGCCAACAAAACAACATGACATGCTTGTAGACACTTAAATTGCTCAAATAAGAACAAAAATAACCCATAAATGACAAGGTCAACTTAGACTAGGCTTGTTCAAATTGGATTAGCTAAACCAATTATTGACAACCTACTTGCAAGAGGAATGCAAAAAAAAAGGACAAAAAGCTCTGCTAGTAATGCCCATATGATCAATTGGCTGGTGGTGTATATGTCAACCCATAATATGCTTTTATTATAAGAAACTTCAATTTTCCTCATTTTTTACTTATTATTGTTAAATCTATTCCCATAGATTTTGCTTTCTAGAAGATATGACTAATTTGACTATTTTAAGAATCATTTGATTTCAAAACTCTACCCATAAATAAATGAGTGAATATAACTAAAAATGATGGGACACCACCGAAACATATTCTTATTAATTTTCTAATCAAAGTTTTAATTTATCACCATTATTATCCTTATGAAATTGAGATTCATGATGTGAATGCTAAAATATTTTATTAGAGATACCTAGAGTAGTGGGCATTATCATCGATTGCTCGAGTCTAAGTGGGTTAGCTTGGTCGGCCTTTAGAGTATCATCGTATGATCATGGCTTAATAATGGAAGGTGTAAATAAAGTTAATATCATTTGTTTTTTAAAATTATAGAAAATTTCGGGACTAAATATCAACTTGGTCTTCATAAAAGACATAAATAGCCTCTCATTCAACTTAGGAATATTTTTTTTTTATTTTTTTGAGCTAACATGGATCCTCTAAGCAAAATTAATACTAGATTGTATCATTATTTACTTAGAATGTAACCCTTATATGAGGCATCACAATATAACTTATATGCCAAAATCCTCTATCATCAACATTGCACAAAACCACCTCTCACTATATCATAGCCCTTGTTGATAAGACTGGCTTCTAAAATAACTGTTAGTGCATTATATCTCTCATACGTAAGATTTATGTCGAATTTAGCTACATGCCTGTGTGGTGCAACCCTCTGTCTAAAAGTTTATTTTTTGAACTAACTTCGGCTTAATTTTAACACTTATCTCTAATATTTACTTCCTATGAGTATTTTGCAACCCACTTATAACTTTATCATACATCATAGTTTCCTCCGAGCATGTCATAGAGTTTCCTTTCAGGGCTAGCATCACAATTACCTTTAGGAGCATCATAGCCCTTCATCACCATTTTATTACTTACAAACCCGTAACACATCCTTAGTACAATGTGCATCTCTCTTCCTTTCTTCTCCATAATTGTATTTTTCTATTAATTTTTTATTCCCTTCATCAACAATGTCAGCCACTATCTTATGGCATAATCACTAACATTCTCCTAAGTTGTATTGATGCATTGGTAGACTACATAGGGAACGTCAACTTCCTCCAACTCTTTATAGAATATTGGAAGCTATTTAACTAGGCAATATCAATGTGTTTTTATGCATAGAAATTCATGTTCTATACCCTTCCAAATGCTGACAATCAAAGATTATGAAATTGAAAAAATTAAGATCGATCAACGATCCGGGTTAATCGCACTCCGCTCGCTCCATCTCCCACATGCACACATTTCAGAGGCCGCTTGAGCTCGAGTTCTATTCCTCAAATTATTTACTAAAAGTTATTTTATATACTCCTAAAACTCAAATAGATAGTTTTTTTTTTTTGCAAAATTTTACTTCTATAACTTCTTTTATTTATTCTTTTCAAAATCAACCAAACATTCCTTTTAACATGTCCTCTGAACATTATTCTGAATTTTGTTCACCATCAGATTAGTTATGATTGTATATTTCTTATTGTACATGTTGGGAATAGTTACTGTTTGGGCTTCCACAAAGCTAGCTTGCGACAGTCCATATGTGCTAGTTGACCCCCTCTCTAAAAGTGATTTGGAGCTCTAAAAGTGATTTTGAGACTGAGAGTTCTAACGGAACTTTCAAGAAGGAATTGGGGAGTTGACATGGACATGTGCTAAATCATTATAAGCTGGTTTACACGTTTCTGCTTTCCTGCACTACTTATTTCTTTTGTGTTATCTTCTTTATTCAGAAACTTATATACATATATTTGCATACAGACCGCCCAATTCCTATTTATTTACATATCTAACATATAAACGTTGCTTTTTTTTTACATTTATACCGCCCAAATCTTTCATATTACATAGAACATATACACTTTTTCAAGCATAGGTAAGATGGTATATATGCAAAAATTGAAGTTTTAATTTATTTTCAAATATAGACAAAATCTTGATTGTGATATTGCCTTTGACTTCCAAAGGAAATAAAAAGCAATGAAGTTGGAGGGTTACTTATGAAATTAATTGGCAATTTACAGTGGATATGCAAATCTTATATGAATTTAAAATATTGTGGGGCAGGCTAAATAGGAAGTAGGTAAAGCAGGTCATCCATCTCCATGGGAGTAACTTTGGCTTCATTTTATATAAAATGGTACATTATAGCTACAAGATTCTATTACCAAACAAAAGTTAAAATATCTCACTTCATAAGGAATAATTGAACTTTATTGTTAATTAATCCTCATTTAGGGTCTGTTTGGGGCAGCTTATAAGTGCGGACTGCGTTTTCAAAACGCCGCCGTACCGTTTGGTTGGCGCGTTTCACCAGCTTATCCGAAACTGCGTTTGGGTTTTTACACTAAACGCAGGTCGCCGATAGACCCCTTCGGCCGGCCGCGGGCCACATTTTAAGATAAACAGCTTATCCTAAAACGCACAAGCTGCTCCAAACGGACCCTTAGTTTTAACTTGACTCACATGAGATTTTATTTATCTATCTCTTTGACTTGATCTCTACTTTTTTCTTTTTTATATTAATATTTGGTATTTTTATCATATGTGTTTGACAAAAGAAGAGAATATGGAGGACATTATAAGATGTCAAGTTGCTAGTGCATACAACTCTTGATAATACTCGAAATTTAACAGTCACTCTATGTCGAATTTCTCCCTCTAACTGGGTAAAGAATGTGATATCATTCTTAAGTTTTGCAAAGGGTGGGATATTTTGCTAGGAATTTCTATGCTAGATCATTCAAAGTAGCTACAAACTTTGGGGCTACATGATTCAACTAAATCTTAGCTTTATCCCTAAGAGGGAATGGAAACATACTAACTTTAATAGTATTATTGGAGACACTAATATATCTGAAGTTTGCACATGATTCTAGAAAACTAGCTATATGAAGATTGTAGTCTTCTACAGGTGAACCTTTGAATTAATTTTTTTTTCATGCATTTAATAATAACCAATTTAAGTTCAAAAGTGCCATCTTGAATGATAGGGTTATTGACACTCCTATGAATTTCATCTATCATGGGGTTGGCAAATTCACTAAAAGGCTTGGGGTGTTCATTCTGGGGTGAGTTTGCCATTTCTCCTAAATTATTTTTGAGCTTTCTAAGTTTTTTTTTTTAAATTATTTTTTTTACAATTTTCTCTAATTGAGGGTCATATGACATAAGTTCAACTAGTCCAGTTGTGGGTAAACAAGCCTACAACTAGCAAGTGAGAGACCTTAAACTGGCAATAAACATAACACAAAAGCAATATTCACAGAAAATGAAGTAAAAAAGAAGAAGATGAAGAATGTAAAAATAAAAAAATATATTCTTTTAAGATTTTCTAACATATAAAATATCAAGTAAGCTATTGAAAGTGTATGACAAGTATTTTCAACTTTAAACCCTAACAATTTAATTATGATTTTCCTAAAATTATAAATTAGATAACATTCCTTTGTAATGACGCAAAAAACTTGATATGAACTAAACATTGAAAAACACTAACGATACACACGAGTATATGCACCATCCATTAATATATGAAATTGAGTCTGTGTATCGATCCCACAAGAAACAAATGAACTCTCAAAGTTCAAAAAAGTTTTAGTCTAATAGTTTGAGTCTAGTCTCAATGTTCAAAATTTGGTAATTTTAAAATTTCTAATCTAAATTTTGTAAAAAATAAATCCTATAACTAGTCATAAGTTTGAATAAGTGATAAAAAAAAACCTCCCTTAAATTGATCCTATGCAAATTAGATATGTCTAAGTGACTATAATGTTGTTGACGATAAGAAACAATAGTTTTCAATAACCCCTCTTGGTGGTGATAAGAAAATGGTGTTTCATTTAACAGTTAGTCATTTAACCATGGAAAATCTCCAATTTATGTAAACTTTCCTATACGATTGAACCATCATAACAACAATATTTCTATTCTCCACAAAAAGTGTAGGTTAGCATAACTATTCTACTATATAGTATTATTCACAACTCATTTTAACATCCTAAGTGATCAGTTTATGAGTAAATTAAATTCAAAAGGTTAAACTATCAACTTATAATCAAATTAACGTGCAATCACATAACAAATATTTTATAAATTTGCATAAAATCAAATTCAACATAGAAAAAATTTTATGTCCTACTCATTAAAGATGAAAAAAAACATAAATTTCATTGCAAAACCGAAAGCCGACAAAGTTAGAACAATCCTGTCGATATCCTTCCATGAATTACATGAACTTAAAGTGCAAATTTCTTATTTTTTACCCACTTTGTGTATAATCACACACTTGTTTCTCTCGGGAGAACCCACACACATGCACTCACACTTTCTTCTAAGGAGCCCTTCACCGGAGCATGTTGATGGCTACAAGTGTTTTCTAGCACTCCCTCCTATTGTTTGCATTTGTCCTTGGTGTCACTCTAAGGGTTGAGCATTTTAAAGAAAAAAAATATTGGAAGTGTCAGGATTCATTCAAAATAAATTCTTTTGTAGTCATGGATCGCAACACTGATAGAGAACTATCGTAACTCCTTACGTAAGTTTACCAGTACCTGATTTCCTCTTAGGACTGCCAAAGTTTTCCTCACTTGGTAAGCACAAGATTTCTCTGAAGTGTTGTAAAGGTTCTCTACTCTTTGCTTGTATCATTCATGAAAGGCAATAGGGGCGATGTCCCCACGTCATGTTAGTGGCGCACTTGCGCCATAGTGGCGTAGCCATGCTATAAGTGGCGTAGCTGTGCCACATATCGGTAGCACCTTAGCGCCTTCAAAGTGGCATCTTGGTTTCCCTTGCTCGGTTAGATTATTGCTTATTGCCACACATGGCGCTTGGTGCCACTAAAGATCGCACCAAGGTTTCACTCTCTTTGTATATGGAGTGGCATGGGTTGCTTGGTTGTCCCAAAGTTCTTCAAGTGTGGCATCTTGATGCCACTAAAAGTGGCACTAAAGTGCAATAGACTAAGTTTCAAATTTAATTTTTTTGCTAGTTTCAAGGCTTGTAACCCACAATTAACTTAAAAATTATAGTAAAAAGCATAAATATGATACAAAAAATAAAATGAAGAAAAATATAATAAATATGTTACAAATTTCACACAAATCATGAATTCAATTATGATTTAACGATTTCCTCATTCCAATTTGTTACGCTGAATGTGCTAATTAGTTAGAGGAAGTATTCAACTGAACATGATAGAAGGATCCTTGTCGGCATCCATGAGTAGCATCCTCTAAAGGAATCTTGTAGACCCGAAGTGAATGTTTGTCTAAAGGGATGAATTCAATGAACCTTAGCTTGTAGAGAACTTTATGATTTTATGTCATATAAGGTATACCTTATAATTCACAAATCAAAAAGGCAGAAAACCACTGAGGAATATACACACAACAATCATTTATGACCATTAGGATCAAATCATCGTTGAAGAATGTTTGGATAATGATCGAACAATCTTTAAGTGAAGTATCTTTAAATAAGAATTAAATAATCATCACTATAGTCAAATCATCATCGAATAAAAATTGAATAATATTTAAAAACCCTACAAATAATGATTAAATAATGATGAAATAATAATTTGCGCATCTTCGAATAATGATTAAATCATCTTCAAACAATAATCTACTCTTCTTCCATCATGATTAATCTATGCTCGATCATTATTTGATCATTATTCAAAGATACTTTAAACAATTGTTGAAGAATGCGTATACTTCATGAAATCATTTTAGATCATGATTGATTTATGTTTGATTATGCTTCAATTATTATTCGAAAATACTTACATCCTTTTTCAATGATAATTTAATTATCTACATACATTTTGGTTTTACTATTTAAAATGTGAACATTGTATTCAATCTTAAATAAACATCATTGAACCTCATAAATATCATAAATGAAGAGTGATTGTCACATAAAGTATCAACTCAGATATTCATGGTAGAAAGACAAAATATACTACACAATAAAAACTCAATGATCCCCTATGAAGGGTTTTGTAACTCTTCAACAATGTTCTAATTATTTGTTAAACAACATAGATATATTAATCCCAAACAAATTTTCAAATATATTTATTCGATAAAATAAATAATCGTGTTATTTGTCCAATTCTACCTATTTTAGGACATCGAAGTCAAATTTCTTTGTCCAATCAATTGTTTAAATTTGAGCACTTTTGTAAATACAAAAAAAGTTCAATGGCAATAATATAGAAAATAGTCTAAAATAATAATTTATTTGATCTTCATGTATCCCCAATAGAGCATTGCACATGCCCCATAATTTTAAAACAATACAAAGACTTGCTAATCTATATATAAAAAAATTGATTTTTTATAATAAAAATTTCGAACTCTCTACTCGATGTCATGTGACCCAAACACAGACTTCATGAACAGCTAAAAATGTAATTTTTGCACTGTAAAAAGTTTTTTAAATTTTAAAATCAGAAATGGAAATCGGTCTCGTCTGCTCTGTGTTTGTTTTAGTTCGTTTTAAAAGCTGCAGCACAGCGCCCCACTGGTTCCGTCTCGCCCACTGATATGGCGATGGGAGTCTGTTCAAAAACTAAAAACAACCGGCCCTTTGACGAGCTGTGCCTATCTCCGGCGACAACCAGATCCCTGTCTCACACGGCGTTTGGGATTTGAAGCGCAGCTAATGGTACATGGCTGAAATCTCTCTCTCTCTCTCTCTCTCTCTCTATCTAGAAGTAAAGATTGAAAGGTGCTTATGGCGGATTGGTTTACCTCTTTCATGTTGCTTGTTGCTTTTCGCCAATGGCGATTACTGGAGCACGTTTGTTAGAGTTGGATTTGGATATTGTGATTTGAATGCATGAATTTCAGTTTTTGGGATTGCATTTTCTTCTTTGTTCTAGGAATCCGATGTGTTTTGTGGATAAATTTGATTTTCTGAGTGAGGAATTTTGTGCTAAGTAGCTTCGCTAGTGATTCTGCCTTGTAGATTTGTTCACTTGGGAATAAGAATGTTTCTTCTATGTCTATCTTTCTCAATGGAAAGCTAGCCTTTTTCTCTGTTATTTAAACTTCTGAAAAGTTATTTAGCTTTGTCATCCCCAGGCTTCTGCAGAGGTGTGTATTTTTCATGGATTGCTTTTATGAGTTCTACGATATTTGTTGAAATTATTATTTTCATCTTCTCCCATCAAAACCTGACTTTGCTTTCGGTATAATTTTGTGTACTTTTTGCCTCTAGAGCATTATTCCTAAACGAAGATTTACAGTTTGCTAAATTTAGCAAATTTAAGGGGGTGTTTGGTAGCGCCCTATTAATAATATTTATGGTCTAGTTTTATTAAATCCAGCCAAACATAAGAAAGAGCAATTTCCATGGATTTATTAAATTTCAGATTTGAGGTTCAAATTTTGTTTTAGATTCATGTTATATCCGAATTTAATAAATTCAACAAGGAGGTGAATTTACTAAATCCCACTAACGCTAAATCCTGCCTGCAGCCAAACAACCTGAGAAAAATACCAACGAAGATAACCAATGATGATTCCTCAAGTTGTTTCAATTTGCTAAATTTTGTGAAAGGATTAGTGGCATAATGGTTGTTGAAGATTATTTTTCTAGTCATGAATTTGAGCCATACACCGAAGATTTATGGTTTGATTTTACGGAAACTAGCATACATAGCACCAAATTCTTATGCATTTACTTATATCTCACACCCAAACATTGATCTCACCTTAATCTATGTATGAAAACGTGGATTATACTATTTCCACCTTTTCATACATAGGTTATGGTGCTTAGGGTGTAAAAATCAAAGATTGGGTGCGAGATAAGTAAATGCAGAAGAATTGGGTTTTATGTATGTAAAAACCCATTGATTTCATCATTAGTGCGGTTAGAACAAAGTTGATTGTGTTTTTTTTCATTCTTTTCAAGCAAAATATTATATTTTCTACTGAAAAAACTTCTTGTGGATTCAACACATGGTCTTTGTTATTCTATCTTTTCTTCCCATTTTTCTTTGTTCCTTATTCTTTTCATCTATATTTAAATGCAATTCTACAAAATAAGCTTATGCGACGATTAGATTTGTTAAATTGAAAAAGTTTTGTTTTTTTTTATACTACTAAGCCCCGCTATTATGTAGATAATAGAATTTTTTTTAATTTGGAGGTTCTTGAGCAGTGTGGTAGTATGATTTCAGAGCAAAATATTCTTTAGACTGTAATTCTTTCACTCAATTATACCATGTTAAGCAACTATGTGACTATGCTATTTGTTCTAAAGTCATTATCAAGTGAAAATATTACATTCAAAATAAATTTCAAGTATTTTAGTTAATCTAACATAAATAATCTTACTTAACATTTGGGTCCATTCTATTTATAATCTGTTACAAAGTATATTATGCAAAATTTGCTGTATTTATTTTGTTGTTGGTTTACTTCAATGACAAAGTATGTTCATGCAAATAAAAAGCCCCTTTTATGTTGCTAACTGGACATATGGAGGCAAATCACTCCTTTTTTGTATCAGTTGTAACAAAATAGAAAATATGCCAGTTCTTTCACAGTTCAGGTTAATGACATGAAAGAAAACAATTTATACACCTTATTCTCATTTAGCTGCACATTTATTTTAGTTCAGAACTTCGAAATGTTATCTAAAGATGCTTTATATATTTTCTTTACTTAATTTGTTGGTAGGCAGCTATTAAGCCATGGAAGATTAGTGGCAAGAAGTAGTTGAGACTACTTAAGATGCTAATAGCACAAGAGATGTCTAGTCCATTTGATTCTAGTGTTGTTGCGAAATTAATGGGCTTGAGTAAACTGCCAATTCAACAAAAAGTTCAGACTTCGAAAAGAAATCCCCAGGAGATTGATTCAGATGACTTTCTAAGTAGAGCTCTCCAAGATTATTGGCAGCGGGACGATGGTTCCTCTAATCACCCTATGAACTGTGTGAGCGAACGTTGCATGCACGAGAAATGTAAGGATTTGTATGAAGCAAAACAGCAACTTTCATCAAAAGTTCAAATTAAGAATCATAATCTGCAAAATGAAGTCTGCTATGAAAATTTGATGGAGAAGAGAATGGCTCTCGTGCACCAAAAGTTCATTTTGGCAAAGCGTCTGGCTACTAGTAATAGGCTTATACAGTCAAAAGAGTTTAAAGATGCTCTTGAGGTTCTTAGTTCGAATAGAGATTTATTTCTCAGATTTCTTGAAGAGCCAAACTCTGTGTTCTCTGAGCAACTTAGAGAAATCCAGCAAATCATTTCATTGGGATCTCAATCCAAGAGCATCACTATTTTGAAGCCAGCCTCATTATTCCATTCAGATCAAGAGAAATCCATGAGGAGAAACCGATACAGGTGCAGTGAAGAGGACATGAGAAACATTGATGTACAAGGCTGGAGCTCTAGCTTGTTTATGCCCAAACCTGAAACTTTATCTGAGCCCACAAAGATTGTGGTTCTAAGGCGTAGTCCTACAGTGCTTCATGAAACAAAAACTAATATGGCTCCAACTTCACAGAATTCTTGGGTCCATGAAGTCAAACCAGGATCTGTGAAATCCTGTAGTTCTCAATCCCACTCAGCCGAGTTATCAGTGAGACATGAAGCCGGGAAAAGACTTGTAGAAAGAAGGGTGTTAGAAGCAGATCTCAAAAGGAGCTCAAGTACCTTGGGCGAGATACTCGCCATTCCTGAGGTGAAGAAAGAGGAAAAAGTGGTTGATAAGCTTTCCATTTCGCCTAGGATTTCACTTGGTGAAGAACAGGAATCAAGCTTTGCAGGGACATGTGAGGACTTTCATCCAGATTCATGCAATGTAAACATTAGGGTGAATGAAGAAATTTCTTGCACAGGATCAGGCAAATCTTTTAAGGACAAAGTTTCAAGTATGTTCTTCTCAAGGATGAAGAAATTGGTTAACGAGAAGCCTAAACTTTCAAATTCAGTGAGCTCTGATGGTAGACTTCATGCAGCTAGTTCTTCATCTATAGAAGATGATAATCTATCAAAATCTTCTCATGATGGGAAAATTTCGGAGGAAAATTTGGTCAAGTTCTCATCTCCTGTTTCAGTCAATCGTACAGAAAAGCATGGGAATCTCTCCTTCAAGGTGAGAGATCTCTTTAAATTTTAGAATTTATGCTTGTTTTCTGTCAAAACCTTTGTTTTCATAAACAAGCCTTCGGGTTTTCTTCTTCTTCTTATTGTTATTATTATTATTATTTCTTGAACTTCTTTTTATCTTCTCATTTGCATGACTCTTGTCATCCTTGTTTTTCCTTCTTTTACATTAACCATTACTCCATCAATGATTCTTTGAAGAAGTATTTTTTTTATATTTTTTTCAGGCCATTCGTTCTATAGAGAAACTATGGAAATCTGAAATCTCCAGAGAGAATTTCAATCAACAGAGTCCAATTTCAGTCCTAGACAAACCATTCCAAGAAGAAATTTCCTTAAACATCTCCAACTCTTGTCAAATTTCCACCACCAGCCATGCCGGTTAGCATTCATACATTACTCTGAGCTTTTAATTTACAGATTCCATATCCTTCCACCATTAAACTCCCTCACCTTCTTCCGCACGTGCAGAATCACCATCCAGACCCCCGCTCATCGCTTCGGTTCGCCGTTCAACTTATTCCGAGCAAGGACACCCTGCAAGTACAGCCCCAAACTCCTTAAAGCTTTCCAATCTTTTCTCCAAAGAAGATAAAGAACAGGAACAACTTGATTTCATCCAGAAGATAATTTCAACTTCAAACTTAACTAATGAGAACTCCAACACAGTGTTAGCCAAATCGCACTCTCTGGATTCTCCATTAGATCCAATTCTGCTTCATGACTTGTTGGAAAGGGAAGGAAAAGAAGCCAAAAACAGGGAGAAGCTCTCAAATCAGAAGCTGCTATTCGATTTTGTCAGTGAGTCCCTCAAAGAAATTGGATATTACAATTTAGTCCACACAAATCCTTGGTCTTCAACAGGAAGTATGGCTCAGCTTAGACCAAATCCTACAGTGAAATTTGCAGTTTTGTGCCGTTTGAAGGAATGCTTGTCTGAGGAAGAAAATCTTATGTCAGCTGAGAATAATAAAACGCTTGTTGATAATTTGGTGAAGAAAGAGGTGATGAGGAGTGGATTGGCTGAATCCATGTGGTTGGAAGTGGATGAGTTTGGCAAAGAGATTGGTGAAAAGATGCTTCAGGAGTTGTTTGATGATGCATTGGATGACCTTGTTGGGTGCTGTTTGTGCTGAGTTTCTTCATTTTTTTTCTCCCTTTGTTTTGTCTTTTTGTATAGTGATAATTTGGCTCTTATTAGCATTGCCATATAATAGAGGTGATGGAAAGGGGCAGAAGCAAAAAATTAGACTTGAGTTTATAGTATCTTATATTTATTTGTCTAGCTGTGATGCATGTGTATTAGTTGGCTTTTCATTCTTGGATTATTTTAACATTGCTTTGGTTCTTTATGTATATAAGAAGCTATATAGCTGTTCTTGTGTGGTGATTTGATGAACTACTTTGATTTGCCAATGATTAGTACAAGCTCTTTATTAAATTTTGTTTAGGATTTACATTTATACCACTCAACTTCTATTTATTTACATATCTAACATTTAAACTTTAAATCATGTTAGATATATAAATATATAGGAATTGGGTAATGCACCTAAATCTATATTTGTGGAGTAATATGAGAATTTATTATGATATTGTAAAAAAGGACATTTCATCTCTTCAGCAAGATATTTAATCCAAAATAAGAGATTGCTTCCATTTATTTTATTTGTGGGATGAATAATTAGTTGGATCAATTATTAGATGCTAAGGGTTGGACATGACTCAAGTTGCCTTAAAAAATTGCCACAACGCTACGCCAAAATAAGTTGTTCGGATCTGAATAGAAAACTTCTTGTGAAACAAAATATATATAAATATAAAGGAAACTTTAGATTTGACAGACAATTTTTATGAAATTATATATTGCACCTCATTTTTTTTTTATCAAGTTGTGCGTGTAAATATGAAATTTTAGATGTGCGATTTGTACATAAGAATTGTGGTACATGTATGCAGGGCTGTCAGAAAAGAGCGTTGTTCACGTACAGTTCGTGTTCGATTCGTTAATAAGTTAGTGTTCGATTCGTTCGATAAGTAAATGAGACGAACGTGAACAAATTTTTTTCATTCAGTTAGTTAAACGAACCAAACACGAACAGTGATACTTTCGTTCGTGTTCGAAATATAAAATAATTTAAAATAATTATATATATATATATAATTTATGATATTTTAAAAAATTAAATTTTATAAATTATAATATATAATAAATTAATAATATACTAATATAGATATTATATATTTATATAATATAAGTTATATAATTAATATAACATATTATTTCTATGTCAAACTGGCTCGTTCGCGAACAATTCGTGTTCAGCTCGTTCATTAAAAAACGAACACGAAAAATAACCTCAAGAACAATTTCGAACACAAGCTTATTTCAAACGAGCTAAATTTTAAACGAACCGAACACGAACACAAACTCTGTTCGTTCGTTTACACCGGCACATGTATGTAGAGATAAAATTACCAAATCATACTATTTTATGTCCTTCTGGAGCACCATAAGGTTTTTGTTCATAAACTGAGGCACATTACTTTAATAAATATTAATTAATAAAATAATATCTTATGTTTAAGCATAAAAGGCACTTGAAAGTAGTTGACCAACGTCAGTTATTTTATAACGTAGAATAAATAATATAATTCTATGGGTATAAAAAGTAACTTTTTAAAGTACTGATTGGTTGGCGCCAATCCGAATAATTTTCTTGGAGACCACAATACTCTTTTGAATTTACATATCTAACACCTAAAATTTCATATTTACATTCATAACATTTAAATCTTTAAAATCATATAAAAAAAATGCTCTTTTTAACTTTCTAAAAAATAAATACGTTTTTATGCATAAATTTATAACACCAGGATGCTATAAATATAAATATCAAACTTTTCAAGTGTTGTCATAAAAATTGTGGTACAACTAAAACCTTCACAAGTACACATTTTCAAACACAATTTTATGATACCAAAATATTATAAATATAAACATGAAAATCATAATGTTGGATATGTAAATACATAAGAATTATGTGGTTTGAATGTAAATTTCCCAATATTTAACTGATTTTTTATATCTCAAAATAATGCACTAGACAAACCATGTCAGAAAGACCAGGTTGCTAAGTGGTCCAAAAGCAGACCCAGATAGTTAAGACTTAAAACTCACACTGGTCCTAAGACTGACACAGCCAAGCTCGGCAGCCATTGATGCAGAACTCTGTAGAAGCTAAGCAAAAGCCAACAACCTCAAAAGAATCAATCATTCAACAATGGCTTCACCAAACACATTAATGATTCTTTGTTCAACAGACAACAAACCAAACCAATTCAACAAACATGCAGAAATAAAATAAATGCGTACAAACAAAGAGTGCAGTATTTACAAGAAGCCACAATAATGTCATCCCAACGAACATATATATAATATATTACAAAGGCATATATTACAAGGGAATCAATAGTTAAACCTGCTAAATAGAGAATGGCATTCCATCAACTCTGCTGCTGTTGGTGCGGTCCAGTCTTTGGGTCCACATTGTACGTTAATTGGTTTGGGTTCAGCCCATACTGCGCCAAATAATGTGGTCATAAGATTACAGGATGTAACCAAAAAAAAAAAAAAAAAAAGAAATTTTGAATTTTGTTTTGGTTGAACTTATAAATTGGAAGAGAATCATGGATAAATTGGACGGTTGAGAATTTCATCTCAAAACATAAAACTCTTAAGTTCAATTCTGGGCACATAAAGGTTTGAGTTTTAAAAAAAAATGGTGAGGAATACCAGAAAATGAACACAAATGACGGCAAACCATGGCTAGAAAAAGCTATTAAAATAATATTTTCCTACCAATAGGACAAGAGCTCTATGGTCGAAATCTGATGGAAAAGTTTGTAATTCCTTGGCTAAAATATACTAGAATATTGGGGACCTTTTCTTCAATGCATGCGCATATTAGAATTGTACAAATTTATAAATGTGCATGCAGAGGTATACTTGTGTGGAAGGTGGCTTACAAAATAATATTTTCCTACCAATAGAGCATAAGCTTCTTGTACAAATGTGTAGATTTGTAGAGTTCCCAGGGTAAGCTACTTGTGTGGAATCTCACATTGGTTAGTTATGCTCCGCATAAGAGACCTTTCTATAACCAACTTCAAAACATCAGCAAACTTTTGTTGCTGCAAGGTACAATCGAATTTATTTCTCTTGCTGAATGCTTTTTCCTATTAAATTTAATTATGCCAAAGATTTGAATATGGTTATGGCTGACGGAGCATGCTTCAGTAATGGCTACTCTTTCAACTTATGGCTGGCAGTAGGGCTGTAAACGAGCCGAGCTTGAGCGAGCTTAGGCTTGGCTCGTGTTCGGCTCGTTCGAAATAGCTCGTGTTCGAAATCGGCTCGTGTTCGAAATCGGCTCGTGAACAGTGTGTTCGTGTTCGGCTCGATTTAAATATTCGTGTTCGTGTTCGGCTCGTGTTCGGCTCGAAATTGGCTCGTTAACTAAAATTGAGAAAAATAGATGTAAAGAGTGGGATTCGAACCTGGATCAAATCTATACAAAAGAAGACCTTAACCACATTGCCACATGATGTGTTATGATTTAAACTTAGACATAAATATATATAATATATTATTATATAAATAATATATGCAATATATTGTTATAAAAAGAGTTGTATAATTTTTTTTCGAGCCATTTCGAGCCGAACACGAGCGAACAAACTGTTGTTCGTGTTCGGCTCGTTTACATTTCGAGCTTAAAAATTTGTTCGTGTTCGGCTCGTTAGGCTTAACGAACGAGCCGAACACGAGCTGCTTAACGAGCCGAACACGAGCTGTTCACGAACAACGAGCCAAATTGACAGCCCTAGCTGGCAGAGATTTTGATTTTAAGCGCATCGAAGAGAGACTTCAAGGAGGTCCCTATTTGGGTTAAGCTTTTCAATCTTATGGCTGGCGGAGCTTGGTTAATTAATCGCAGATCTTTCATCTTTAAAAAATGGGCTCTTACTTTTAAGCGTATCGAAGAAAACTTCAAGGAAGTCCCTATTTGGGTTAAGCTTTTCAATCAACCATTAATGGCATTTTGGAAATTGCCAGGAAAATCAAAATTCCACTAGTTGCCGATCCCCTAACAACCAAGGATACCCGGCTCACCTTTGCTAGGATTAGTATTAAAATTAATATTGAATGTATCATCCCAGACTTTATTGCCATCTCGCTAAACAGAAAATATATTCAGTAGCCTGTAGTTTATGAATGGAGGCATATCCCCTGCAAAAACTGCAGCACTTCTGCCAATGATACCACAACACATCCCCTACGTGCGGAATCCTGATGTAATATTTTGTCCAACTACAAACTCCCCTCCTTGATTCCCCTCATTGTGGGCCGCACACAGAGTCAATCCAGGATGAGATTGTGGTATCATGGGCAAAAGTGACGCAGGTACATACGAATCTATTTCTCTTGCTGAATGTTTTTTCCTATTAAATTTAATTATGCCAAAGATTTGGATATGGTTATGGCTGACTGAGCATTAATGGCTAACCTTTCGACTTATGGCTGGCAGAGCCTTTGATTTTAAACGTGTTGACCTCACTTTTGGCGGAGGTCTAGTCTCTCTTTTTTTTTTAATAGCCTACGGTCTAGACGTAGGACCTTCCTGTCGATTATTCTTAGAAAACTAGTAAATGAGCCCTCCCCTTAGAAGTTCTGAGCTTTTCTTCTCTCGACTTGACATTCCGCATGGTGGTTTTTGACCTCTAGCACTTAGTAGGTGGGGCTACTGTGCGAGAGCTCAAGGAGAATCCCAATAGGATTGTTGGCCTTAGGATTGACTGTACGCGTTAATCTCGCATCGTCGTGCTCTTCATCGTCCTATTTGATTGAGCCTGAGCCGAGTTTTTGACGCGGTTCGGGTCGCGACGCGCTTTTGTATCGATCGTCGACGAGGTTGTTCAAACGACCCCGGAAGGCAAAACGGACTACGCTGACGCGTCCGGAACGTCAATTTTGCTTAGGGGAGACGTTTGTTTCACTGCGACGACACGTCCAGGGAAAAATACAAATTTAAGTGTTAATTATAATAATAAATAATATATTATTATTATTATTATAATTAATAACATTTATTAATCACTAACCTAAATCTATTTCCCCCTCCTGTTTCTTTCTCTCGCACACGTGGGCCTCTGCCCTAGTTTTGGCTCGCTCGGTTTTACCTGGCACGCTCTTTCGTGTCGTTGGAAAGACGCGTTCCCGCGTTCGCCTCTCGCACGCGAGGCAGGCCTCGCAAGCGCCCATCCCTCATATCTCATCCTTTGCCTTCTGCGTTCGATCCTCTCTACGGCAGATCGTATCCTCTGCGAGGATCTCATCCTCTGCCCCGCCCGATCCCTCTGCCATATCCTCCTAATCATTCCTTCTCCTTCTCTGGTTTTATTAGAGCTCGGTTTAGAGCCTTTCAGAGAGCCAAAAAAAAATCTCCAAGGGAGGGAAAACTCTGTCATTTTCTTTTCTCATCCTTCTTCTCTAGTTTTTAGGCTTGGAGTGGTTTGGCTTTTGTTGTTGAAGGAAGATTGAAAGTGGTGAAGTGCTTTTGAAATTGCTGTTTGGCTTTTTGCTTCAAGTAGGTACCTTCTAAACCCCCCCTCCCTTTGTGCTTTACTCCTTTTCGGTTTTCTCTCTGCCGAGTCCTTGAGGTTGGTGCTGTGGAATGTATAGCATGCTAGTCCAGTATTGCACCTATATTTTGAAACATTTGTTACTTAAGCATGTGAAAGATAGGAATGTGGGCATGTCCTAGGAGTTGGGTTTGATCACCTCCTTAAGATGGTGAAAATATGACATGTTATTAGCTCCTCTCTTTTCTTTCTATTTGAAGCAAATTGGAAAGATTAAAATGCGGCTTTTAGATAATGTTAGTTCCTCTTGCAAGCATGTTAGGACATGTATCATGAAGTCTCTCATTTATTCTTACCTAGCATGAGATATTGAAGAGTTTATTTGGCCTTTCATGGATGAGAAGATCTTGGCTTTGACATGTCACGGCCTCTTTTTGCTCAAAACACATGCTATGAAGAAATTCACCTTAATTTGGAAGGTTTCTATAGTTGTTCTTGCTTGAAATATATCGTGGCCTTGTATTTTGATGCTTTAAATTCATGTGGGTATCCTTTAACCCTTGAATGACTTGGTATTCACCTTAGGGTTATGAGAAGTCAAGTTTTATTGAAGTTTGGTTTTTTCTGATTTTCGTTGAGGCTTTGGGGTTCCTTGCTGATTTTGAGGGGCTCGGTTTTGACCTCTGTTGGTGCTCGGTTTCATTATAAGGTGGCTGGGTGTAGATTTGCTATTATGGTTTCATTTGTTAGCCTTCAAAGTTTGGTTTTGGTCTCTACTGGAGCTCGGTTCTCATCTTGGAAGGGTTGGAGGTTGGGTTCTGTTGATACTTGGCTTTTGGTTTTTGTTGAAGCTTTGTCCTAACTGCTTGAACTTTACTTATGGGCCTTGAAGAGTTCAGTTTAGCTTTGTTTGGGGGTTTGGTTTGCTGGCCTTAGCTCCTACCCGAGAGCCTGTTTTGGGTGTTTGTTCCTGCCCCTGCTCAAGAGCTGTGGGGGGGAGGGTTCAGTTTTATTCGCTTTAACCCCTATTTGGAGGCTCTGTTTTGTCTCATTTTGCTCCTGCCCGAGAGGTAGCTTGGGGGCTTGATTTGGTTTGTTCTTAGTCCTACTCGTGAGCTTGTTGGTAGGTCATTTGGTTTGGCTTTGACCCCTGCTGGGCTCGGTTTTGGCTTGTGCTGGACTCGATTTCCGCCATTTGCTGGCTGTGGTTTTTGACGTTAGTTGAGGAGGTCGCTTTGACTCATTTTTAAGCCCTTACCCAAAGGCCTGGTTTGTGGTTTGTGCCATCCTTATTCGAGAGTTGTCGGGAGGTTTCCTACTCCTACCCGTGAGACCCATTGAGGGTTGTTTAATTTGATTTGGTCATTCTTGTTGGGCTTGAATTATTTGGATGATTGTTGGTGGATCAAATTTGTCATCCCAAAATTATGGTTATATTTTGTACTATCTTATGTATATCAAAGATCCTCGTGGAATTGATTTGGGTTCGTCTTGTGCCTTGGGTTGCCTTGGTCGCGAGCCTCTTTTGGCCCTGTTTCCTGCCTTAGCCGTGAGCCTCTTTTGGCACTATTTCCTGCCTTTCCTGCCTTAGCCGCGAGCTCCTTGTTTGTTGGTGGCCTTGGCCGAGAGTCTTGGTGGTTGCTTCCTCTTCTCTACTGACCCCGGCCGTGAGCATTTATGTGGCTTTATTGGAAGGTTCTATGTTTATTTGATATATGAGGCTATGGTTAATTTGAGAGTTGGGAAACCTTAATTTTGATATGGGTTTGGAAATGCTAGTGGTGGCTTCCCCCGGGTCACTTTCCTTTTGCTTGATTTGTGGGGTTTGGAAGATTTACGAGTTTTTTTTTATTTGGGAGAACATTTAGCTGAGTCAAATTGAGCCTATGGAAGATGTTTTTGGAGGTTAGACACCGATGTTGGGGAGGTCATTTGTGGGTCATCGTCGTGTCTGTTTGGGCCCGTTTCGACTCGTTTGAAACAGGATTTGAAAAGGACACCCTCCTTGGGTTGATCCAATTCTAATAAAGCGAGAAAATGACAACCTTTTGAATTGATTCAAGGACCTTGGGCCCTACGTTTTCAAGTCTTTTCGTCATAAGTTTTGGGAATTGATTCATCCTTTGTCTTTTCAGTGTTTTAGGTGGATCAGTGTCTCCTCTCTCTCACCTCAATTTTGTTTTTTTTCGTTGCTTCTTGGTTCGTTTTTTTTATGCTCATGTCTGATACATAATTGTCCACATATGATCTTTTGCTATACGTGAAACCATCAAGCAAGGTCGCAAGTATGTCGGTTGTCTTGGGGCTTAGGGTGGTGATGACAAAGGCATATCGGGACAGCCCCACAAACCCGGTGAACCGTAGGATGTAATATCATTCACCAACATAAGACTAGCGGGAGTTGACCCGTACCTTCTTAGGTTAGTAATCTTACGCCCGACAGTGTGATCGACTCTTGGACAACTACACTTTTTCAAAACTAATAAAAGCAAATTTGATAAGAACGATACACCTTTTTCAAACAAAAAATATATATATTTTTTTGCTACAAACAAAATTGATACAACCCACTTTTGTATGACTGAAATCTATGTGCATGCTAAAAATATAAATTTTAAATACATTTTAAACATTGGTTGTTCACCTGTTGATTACCTGTTTGGGCTAAGAAGTACCCTCCTAAGTTAGGTTCGATAGAACACTCTTCTAGTTGAGTGGCGGGCTTTCTACATCCGGGTGATTGAGTATCCTTCAACGACCCTCGAGTACAAACATATATATGAGCCTAGCCCCGACCCGAGTGCTTGCGGTCCCTTCTTTTTGAACTTTTTCATATGTTTTATTGAATTTTTTGGACAAAGCACTCGTGATCTTTACTTCAGGATTTTCCCGAGGTTTTTTGATGATTTTATTTGAATTGTTACCCGTCGATTTTCTCGAGCTTTTCGTCATGGATTATTCGTTGATTTTTCCCGAATTTTTCATCCTGGGTCATTTATAACATGTTACTTTCTTGTAATCACTTTTCTGCTATACCGTCTACTTTTTCTTTACACCGCATGTTGTACTATTCTCTTTACTGTATACTCTACTGCTGGTCATTTGCTACATACTCTACTGTCATTCTATACACTGTACAACTTCAACTTGTTACCCTAGAATGTTTAAAGAACTATAACCATAAGGCCGTTTGATTTGATATCATAACCTGACACCCTAGAAACTTAAACTCGTCACGACAAGAAACTTGGAGCTAGCGCGGTGGACAACACGGTCATCTTCAACAGCAGAACATGTCTTCCCCAGCTAAACTCTTCCTTCCTTAGAATTAAACAACAATTCATAAGATTTCGAGGTTGTTTGTCGAGTGCAACATAAATCCTCAATTTTTCGTTAGGCATTTGTACAGTTCTACTGTGCAATCTAAGCCCTAACTCGTTTTAGGATTCTGAGGTTGTCGTTCGTCACGACCTAAATCCTCATATCTTCCAGGTTGTTTGTGTGATCCTTTCATACAAATGTAAACCATAACTAAATAAAATTGTCAGGATGAAACACTTGAATAATTTCTCCTCGAAACTGGAGCCAAACCATAGGGTAGACTGGGAAGTCACTGAGGTTCTCCTTCGGATCTGTGACATCCCCTAGTTCTTCCTCATTTGGATTCTACAATAAATGTTCTAAGTTTGAACAATTCTCCTTTGCACACCTCTTTGTCTGATTTAGTTGAAAAGTATCGTTTTGACCTCCTTGAAGATAATTTTTCCTAATTTTTATCGAGAGTATTCTTAAGTGACTATAGTTGTCTAAGATGAAATTAATTATAGGGGTTTGCCCTTACATAAAGATTTTTTGAACCCAGCTTAAAATAAACCATATTTAATTTTTCATATTAAATAGAGGAATTTGTCGGCAAACAAAACGGTTTCGCAGACCAAACGAATGTCATATCTTTCTTAGTTTATTTGATCGAGTCTCACTCTCAAGTCTTGTGTTTATCCTTCAAGACAGATGCAAGATTTAAGGTAAAATGTTCTTTCATTTAAATTATGAAAAATATGGGATTTGATTTTCATATTTTTCTAAACTTAAATCTATACGTAAATTAAACGTCCTTCCGAAGCGGACGACGAGATTTCAATTCCGGTGACCGACAGCTTCCTACGGGCAACTCCCCCAACTTTTTTTTTAATGCCGACAAAGTGCATCAAAGAAAGACTTCAAGGAGGTCCCTATTTGGGTTAAGTTTTTCAATCTTATGGCTGGCGGAGCTTGGTTAATTAATGGCAAATCTTTCATCTTTAAAAAATGGGCTCTTAATTTTAAGCGTATCGAAGAAAACTTCAAGGAGGTCCCTATTTGGTTAAGCTTTTCAATCAACCATTAATGGCATTTTGGAAATTGTCAGCAAAATCAAAATTCCACTAGTTGTTGATCTGCTGACAACCATGGATACCCGACTCACCTTTGCAGGAGTAGTATTAACATTAATATTGAATGTATCATCCCAGACTTTATTGTCATCTCACTAAATAAAATATATTCAGTACCCTGTGGTTTATGAATGGAGGCATATCCCCTGCAAAACCTGCGACACTTTTGCCCATGATACCACTCCCCTCCTTGATTCCCCTCATTGCTTAACATGTCACAAGTGTGGCATGCGAGCTCTGTTGCATCACACTAAGAAAAACATGTATTGGGCTATGGTCATAGCGCCTAACATGCCACAATAAACAACTAAGAGGTTTAAGAATACAACTATTCATACCGTTGAATGAGTTCAACATCAACTAGGCAATGCAAGGATTTCAAGGAATAGCGAAGACAATCTCTCTAGCTTTTTTTTACCTTGCTGATTTTTACTGTTTAGAGAGAGGAACAAAAAGAAGAATGGAGGTGGTTGATTGTTTAGAAATTGAATAGAACTATTTTCTGTTTAGAGAGAGAAAGGTTGAGAGGTGGAGTATTGCGGATGGTAGAGAAAAGGGATGGATTTGGTTGGATTTGAAGACTACCACAAGCTTGCTTGGGAAAGACAAAAGTGTTTGATTCTTGTGCATTAGTGAACGCTTAAAGTGTGGTATTTTGGGTAGGATTTTTGTTGTGGCTCGATGGTGGGATGCTTGGAGATGCCGTCTGGGGCTAGTAGTGAGAGATAATAACAAGCTTGGGTATCTCTATAACAGGAGGAGGAGATAGTTTGTGAGGCTAGTCGGGGCTTGAGTTTCTACAAGATTCCAACTGGAGGGAGGAGATCATGTGTGAGAGTAGTATGATGGAGCGACCCAGAAGTATGAAATGGAGGGGTAGGATCGAGTTACAGGGTTTGATGTGGGTTGCGATCGTGAGGAAGATGAAGAGCTTCACTGCGGGAGGAAGCAAAGAGTGAGAGGATCTAAGTGGTTTTTGGGTGATAACAGTTTCCTAAATTTCTTTGGTGATAAGAGAGAGAGATGCGTGAGAAGGGACGTAGCTCGTGTTTGGGTCACTAGAGGGAGAAAGGAGCTTATCAGCGAGCTGTTGTGAGCAAGAGACAAAATTGTGGGGTTTGCTACGTAGAGAGGAGATTTTGTGGCTTTTGGGGATGAATGGAGAGTTTCGGTAGGTGGAGAATAAGAGGAGGGAGTTGTAATGTCTAATGAAAAATGAGAGAGAGAGCCATAGAATTGGGATAATGAAATCTGTCAAATGAATAATGGGGAGACTAATGAGGAGAGAGAGAGAACAGAAACAAGAATTGAACCTTCTCCAATTTTTGTGCAAATTCATGAGAACAGATCATATTTTGCCGTCAAAATTTCATTTCTTTCTAACTTCTGCCTACCGTCTTGTTCAAAAGTTTTGAAAACATTTTTTTATTTGAAAATATGTTTTTTAATGACTCGACTAGCATCCAATTAAACTTTCATTAACATTAGGATTGATGAGAGAAAATATGAATATGAATGATATCCCCAAACGCACCTCAAATGAAGCCCGATTCATACGCAAATAAGCTCTTTGAATTGTCTCGACAATCCGTATGTGTTTGCAAAATTCATTTTACGATCGAAAGTTGTTTGAGTGGTTTTAACGAAGGTCGAGATGATTGGGTCCAAATTGCATGCATGGCATTGGAACCCCATTTTTGCCGTGCTTGCTCCCTTCGAACATAAAACACCATTTCTTAGTTAATTCTGACATTTTGGTAGCATTCATACAATCCATTTTGTGATCAAATGATATTTGGGGTGACTAGAGAGTGATTGAGGCATTTCAACCTTAATTTGTGAGATGCTATATTCATCTTGTGTCATGATCGATTAACTTGACTTTTGAAACACATGTAGAGATCAATAGTAGTCCCAAAGGGAGACACACACTCTCTCTCAACAATAGCTTATGTTTTATCCCAATACCCTGAGGCAAGTTAACTTTACGCTCACCCAAGTCCCAGAAAGACACTGACAAAGTTAGAAGTATATCTATCAATAGAAAACGTTAAAGCGGTGTGTTCCAAAAAGGAAACCACAATAAAGATCTGGTACAACGTACTATATAAATGAACTACTATTAAACCAAGTGTGATCCCTGCTTGTAATTCTCATTTGCAAGTTATCAGAAGAAATACATCAATTCAGCCATTACATGTAATTCTTCAGTTCCCTCCTTTAAGCTCCTGTACTTGTATCTATTTTCATCAGGAGCATCCCACCTATATTTGAAATTAGAAAACCACCCCTTTATGGTCTTTTACACCTCTATCAATGCTCAAAAACTCATCAAAAAAATGAAGGCATTAATCCACATTCGCCTAATATGTATCAAAGCATATCTCCTCCACCTAGCGCCAAATTTCCTCCGATGAGAAACTTGCATATTTTACCTCACCAAACCCATTCCAGGCACCAGTTTCTTGAACTTAAGAGATAAGATAAAGATTGGCATCTCCTAGAGAGCACATCAATGCAGCAATTTTGTGTAATTATTACTATTATGTTTTCCTCATTGTTCACAACGCATTTTTTTCAGTTTAATTATAGAGTTTCCTGCCCACATTTGAAATTGTGAAAATTCTCTTTTGTAGTCTTGTACACCTCTGTGAATACTCAAGAACTCAATGAAAAAATCAAATTAAAATTTTGCATTCCTCTGTAGAAGCAAAGCAATGCAGACATCCATCCAAGGGAAATAGCACCAAAGCAATAGTCAAAGCAAGATACCTTTTGTCTCATCCGTGAACTCCAAATATCTGAGTGAAATCCAGAGGCTGACCCAACTGTTTGGCCACCCTGTTGGTTTATAAGGGGTCTCCTGATAACAAAATATTCCTCATCACTGTCATAGTCCAACCTACGGCTGGATATCATGGCCCGGATTAGCACAGAAAGCATTAGGGAAAATGCCTGCAAAAAGATAAAAAACAATGAGTAACAATAAACTTTCTTTCAATTAAATTGTCAAATTAAAATGCTTCCTTCAAATGCTGGTATTATTCTTCAACATCCGCAACCCTAACTATATCGTCTGTTTCAGAAATGGAAAATCATCTAGCAGTGAAGTAATTCCAAAATGAAGATAAGGATTAAATAGGAGTCACAATACAACAGACCTTGTAATAAGGATAAAATAACATTTATTATCATTATTTTCAAGGGGCACTTACATACATGTCACACCTAAACTTTCATATTTACACAAATAGAACTCAAATCTTCAATATCACATCAAAAATAGCACTATTACCATTTCTTTAAAAGTGAAATACATCTTTTCATACATAAGTTTAAAGTACCAAAATGCTATGCACGTGTGAACTTTCTCCTTCTAGGAAAAGAAAAAATAAAACAGTCGGCCTTCATATAATGAGCACTGACATTAGCAACCTTGAATAAGTAGTGGAATTCCATAGCTTCCTGTAACCCATGATGAATTTCATATGGCTCATTCGATCATAATTGTTAGCAATTATGACGTATAAACGCAAGAGAATGGCTGATGGTAAAATCTAAATATATAACATAACTTCTTAAGCAAGGAAAATGGGATACCTGAATAACAATAAAGGAAACTCCAGCCCACTTGAATATATCAATATTATCTTCAATAAAGGCTATGAGATTTTTTAGTTCTCCAGTAGAGTCATTTGGAAGATCCTATATATCATGAGATATATTAATGAAACGATACAATATGCCCGTGAAAAGAAATTGCTATAAGTTGAAAATGAACGATTTCTATACAAGCACACCTTCTTCCACTCTTTGTTGAAAAAGAGATCACCAGCCAAAGCTACCTCTAATAAAATCATTATTGTGATCAGTACTGCATACTGTAGGTTAGCCAGGTTAAGGAAATCATGCAATTGCAAAAGCAAAAGGATTAAGCAATTGGAAGATACAAGAACTGGTACAGAATATATACAAAAACTAGAAACTGAACAGCCAGTCTGCCACAGGGTTTCAAAGTAAGAAATGCAATACCTGAAAAAAAAAACATAAATAAAATAAAATATCAAACAGCAAGGATAAACGTCTCCACGGTTATCTTAAGAGTCGTATGTCCCATTTTCTAATATCATACCAAGCGAAGAAATAAGCCAGAGAGGCGAGAGTGAGAGTGTTTGTGCCCGGAAGAAAAAAATTTGGGGTTTTGTGGAAGAGGGATGTGTTCTCATGTGCTTCTCTTACCAAGGATTCGACGCTTGCTAGAATCAACAACAGAGAAGAAGGATGAGGAGGCGAAGCTGCAAGCCTTGATGCATGAAGGAGAAGAGGAATTGTGCAGCTCTTACATCTCACAAAGAGGGAGAAGAGGTGTCGCAAACTTCTTGTATGAGGGAAAGGGGGATAAGAGGTTGTTAAACCCTAGCCAAAGGAAAAAAAAGAAGAGGAGATTGCCTTGTGCGTATGTTTCTGGACTTGAGCCAAGCACGTGGTGAGAGGAAGAAAGGGAGGGGTCGTGCTTGCGTGTATGGAGCTAAACCAAAAATTAGGTTTTTTTTATATTAATTAATGAATTTAAATGACCAATTATTTATGAAAGGTTAATAGTAGGTTTAATAAAGGAGAATTGAAGCTATAGAAATCTAGGATTGGAGAAAAGTCGAGATCAATATTTGTGCAAAAGAGAAAGAGATACCTGAGGTATGTTTATAGTTAATTTCAATATGGGATTTTACATAATTAATTTAATGCACTAATTAGTTTTTTTATTATTAAGGTCAGAAATAAAAGAAGAAGAATCTTGGATTGAGAATTTAAAAGTAACTTCAGTGGAAATAAGAGTTATGCATTTATTATATAAGTTGATTTAATTAAATGTCATTAAAAATATATTGAATTTTCCTTTAGTTAGAATCTGTGATTAGAATTGAAAAAGAATTTTAAATGCTTGCACTTGCACTTCTAATTGATATAGGTAAGAGTAAGAGAAAGTAAAGTGGAGGAATAAACTTTTACAGAAGTCACTTAAAGTTAAGGTGAGTAATTACTTTCTTATATGTATTAAATAGATGTTTTATTAAATAAAGATTTGTCTTAATAATTTATACAACTAATTTATAATTATATGAATGTCATGCTATAAGCTTAAGAATTATTAAAATGAATGAAATGAAATGGAATAGAAAAAGAGAAAAAAATTATTCAATGTTTTTAAAAAGAAAGTAATTTAAAGAAAATGAAATGTAATTCAAAATTACCCCCAAATGGTAGTGGCAGGGTATTTGATACCCGTGCATGAAAAAAAAATGAAAATGATAAAGTAGTAACTTCAAGTGCAAAATTTCGAGTGCCTACAGGTATAATTTTGAGGAAACATTCGAGTATGACAGTAATTCTAATATAACTTTTTAAAAAAAAGTTTAAATTTGGTAAATAATTTAATTAAAATGGAAATAGTTAAATTAAAAATAAAATTTACAGTTTTATTTATATTAATAAATTGTGTTTTCTGAAGACATTAATGCATAACATTTTTATATTAATTTAATGCATGAAAATATTGTAATTATTCATTAAGTGGTGGAAAACTTACTTTTGAATTTAATTATTTCTTTTAGAAAAAATTGAAGATTAATGTCTTAATGTCAGACACAAGGGGTTTAGTAGATATTAAGTAGTGTTTTGTGGTTGTAGTTATTGTCCTATTTACTCCTGAGTTCTGATAATGTTGTGTTAATTTAAGATATTCTACTTGCAAAACATGATAATTTTGGATGATTAATTTATTTGTGTAATGTATTTTTAAGTTTTTTAGTGGCTCGTTTGAAATTGGAAGTAAAGAAAATCTATGAAAGTAAATGAAATGTTAATACAGTTTGACCGCAGTTACTGACTTAGTTAATGCTAAGCTATCAGACCGGGTCATGACAAAAACATCATAAAAATTAATGGCTGACAATAAAAGAAGAAACGGTAGTTTAACAAAGCTGCAAAACAGATATTCAAGGCTTAAAATGCAACAAATGAAGGAAATGTCAATAAGTGCCATAAAATGTGCTCATTAAGGCTTTTGCAATCTGGCAGAAAAAACAACAGAAGTTGATTGTTTGATAGGTAAGCAAAATTTTAATTAAATATTTACAATATACATGCAATTCACTTAGATCGTCCATAATATTGCTGCCATAAACAAGACAAAATAACTTAACAAGATGGCGTGAACAAATCAAAACTTCAAGCACAAAGCAGTTGTAGGAGACTGAAAGTATAAAGGTTAGAACAAAAAAGAAAAATACAAACTTTGAACTCAAAAGCAGAATAAAAATGATGGCAATCAATAATGCATACAACCAACTCAATAACAATAAGCTTAGAAGTAATAATTATTAATAACATTATCAAAATACAGATATCTTAAAAAACACCAAGAAACATTATTTGCGTATCTGAACAAGTAAAAAACTAGACATTTCTTAAAAACATGGGCAAACAAAGAAAATAATAAAATTACGAGGGCAAGGCTAGACAAGGAATCTAGTGGAAATAAGCACAAAAAGTAGACCACAAATAACAATGCATATTTTTTTTTTTTTAGTAATATAATCATATTTCATGTCTTGAATCACAGATCCTAGTAAAGATACAGTTGTTATAGCTGCTTAAAAAACTATTGTACATCGTTGTCATTTTTAAAGAGTGTAAAGTAGCAATAAACTCATATGGATAATCATTATTTATTTAAAAAATGAAAGAAGAAAAAATAAATATATTATATATATTCAATATTTAGCTTCAACTCCAGGACTTTGAATAACTGTACCATTCTATTTACCACAAAAATATACATATATGAAAACTTGTAAGCATGAGAAGAGAATTATCAACAAGAGAATTACCAAGAAATGACATCTTCCCAGAGAAAAGAGAGGAGCCAGAAGTTTGATATGAAAATCCTAGGTATGTAAGAAGACTTCATGTTCAAATTAGACCCAAAAAAAAAAAAAAAAAACTTTTTGGCCCCCTTCTTTTTTTGTTTAAACTTGCAGGCCCTAATGTTTTTCGGCTTGCCTTGAAACCTTGATTGTCAAGACAATGTTGTACTGCAGTCACAAACCATTATTCTATATCTTATCTTACTTGCCCGTTCCAGGTCACGTGAAAAGTTGGTAAAAATATGCATAAGAAGCGAGTCCTTTGACTTCCAGTTGATGTGAAAATCATGTTTTGGTGATTTTTTGAACCCCAAAATTAATAAAAAGCCACCCAAACTTTGACAACATATAAAACTAACTCTGTGTCTCACGGCCATCTCATAGGATATTTAACTATAAATTGGGAATCTTTTATGCTCTTCGAGATTTGGGTAGCAATATTGCAAATGGTGGTATTTGGATGTTAATTTTGTAAATGGTCATGTTTCAAATTTTAAAAATGAAATTAACGCTTTGGGAAAGGTCAATAACTAATAAGAATCTGATATAAACTCAAGCTATAACATATTATAAACTCTAGTGCATATAAATCACCATTGAAGTATTTCCACATATGACAAACTTTGTCATGCAAATATAGATTGTTTTGGTATGATTATTATAATTGTTGTAATATTGCATTAATTATTATCACTTTCATCGGGATATTGCATGTCTTAGGTCTGACTATCTATGATTTTTTATATAAGAGTTAACAATTAAGTTTACCAGACAAGCTCATTCATCAATAATTCTTCTTTTAATAGATCACAGTAGATTGTATGATGGACGATCATCAAAAAAGCAGATTCTTCAATAAAAGTTACTCTTTGGGGTTAATATCTATTATTTTAGCAGTAATTCTTTATTTAGACATGTATGCTAGATTTTTTACTTGGTTTTGAAGATGTAATATAATCTTTTTTCTTTTTTGTATATTATAATTTTCCTTCGATGAAATACTCCTAAAAATATTAATGATTCAATAAAGTTTCATTTATATAATTTATAATAATTAATTTTTGCTTGCATATATTAACATATGATATTTTTTTTTCTTTTTGAATATAAAACTACTTTACTTGATATTAGCACTTGATATTAATCTTAATCATTCACTATGTTGCAAAGGTGTACCTTTTCTCAGCCCGAAGGTATAACACCAACACAGAAATATGTACAATTAACCAGTAAGCAACTACAAAAAAAAATCTATATATATATATATATATAAACTAGAAATGCAAGGACGGTGTGATTTCCAATTGCTAAAAAAAGTAAAAAATTTTGCTCTTAAAATTATTGCCTCACACTCCCGCTTTAATTCCTCGCATACAAACCCAAGTTCTAAAAACAAACACAAATACACATTATAAATGTATGTATGTGTATGTGCTCATGTGCGGGCGCATATTCTTCATTATCTTGTACTTTATTCTTCACAAAGAATGATATCAGAGTTAAATCAAACAACAATAAGCAATTAATTATTATTACTGGAAAAGCAATATACAAGGCACAAACACTTAAAGTAAGGTAGATCTCGAGGTGGTGGAAATGATCAGTAATGGATTATTCTTCCAGAGAGATAGCAATGGGTGAAGGAAGGGTTGGAAGAAGTGGCAGTAGAGAAGGTGTATGAGTAACCACGAGGGAGAGGTGTGAAGCTATAGAAAGGGCAAGTGTGGTTGCTATCCTAGGATGGGGCAGCAAGAAAGAGGGCGTTGGGCAACGAGGAAGTCAATGGGAGTGGTTGTTATAATTGTGGCAAAAAGGAAGGGGGACGGCGGAAGCGAAGGTGAGCTGAAACAAGCTAGGAGGAAAGAAACTGGTGGTTGGATGGCTAGAACTAGGGGAGTAACCGAGTCGATTAGAGTCGCTCAGGCCACCCTCGGATTGAGCTTGAGCTTGATTAATTAATTGAGTTCGAACTCTCTCTTACTTGTAGTTGTTGTTTTGATGCCTCTTGTCCTAATAACAATTTTCTAATCTTTGTCAATCTCTGACACCAACCATGATGGGAAGCATAATGATGCATTATCAACCTCTCTCTTACTCATAGTTGTTCTGATGCCTCGTGGCCTAACAACAATTTTCTAATCTCTAGCACCAACCATGATGGGAAGCACAATGCCAACAACAATTTTCTAATCTCTAGCACCAACCATGATGGGAAGCACAATGCCAAGAGGAGAACAAGATGAAGTTGCTTTGACTGATATGAATGTAAGTTTGCATAAAGATAATTATAATGGTGGGGCAATCAGTAGAGCTCAAAGCTATAATTGTGCTTCATGGCCTTAGATTTAGAAGTCAGAAGCATCGAGAACAAAATATAATTGACACCTAGCATAGTTGAAAAAATTAAAACCAGATTCATTAAAAACCAAGTTTGCACAAATTCTAAAACTCATTTATCTAAAAATTTCCAAGGAATATTCAGAGAGTAAGAAAATGGATATGCAAATTTGACAATCTTCTGCTTCAAGCATAAATTAGTATGGATGAACTTTATGTGATACCCGAAAAGCACCCTAAGGCGTACGGCCTTAGAGGGCTCAACACCATGCAGCCTCAAGAAACACAAACTATGCTAGAACATAACACCCACAAGATAACTTCAAAGCACACATGTTGCACAACCAGATAGTTCATACCCTCAAATTCGCAGTCTCCTTACTCTAATTGTCATGATGGTGCAACCAGACATTCGGATAATTATCTTCAAAATTCTCCTCCTCGACAAGTCCCTCATTTTGTCATGGAATCCCTGTTGAAACCAAGAAGTTAATCCTTTGCAGCTCTTCCAAATTATGGTACTCAACTAAAACTTATGAAAATGAAGTAGCACCACTCAAACATGTACAATGCATCATATAAAGTCCAACATTATTGGTCTTGAAGCCCTTGCTAATAACTTAGCATTCCGAGAGAATTTGCATCGTGCATGTTTGAGAACGTCCAGAGATATTATATTCTTTCTCAAATTATTACATGCCTAAATTCAAGCAATCTCTTAATCACACAAGGTGACCCAAACTTCCTAGCAACATTGCACAGCACATTTTTTCCAAGCACAATCACCATATGGCTCATAATTCAAAAATATCTCTACATTGCAACAAATATAGTATAAAAATTTGAGTTTAAAGAACCAATACTCTTTGCATGTATCCTTATCAGTCACTAAACGAGCATCACTTATATCCTAGCTAAAATAATCTACAACAGTCACATCTATTAAATTTTCCTCCTTGTGATTATCATTTGCACTATATTCCATCCTTTTCAGGTTACAAAAATATCTCTTAATATGCCCTTTCTTTTTATAATAGAAGCAAGTAATATCCTTAAAACTCCAATAAAAGTTGCTCCTATCATAATTAGAGATAAACAATATCAAAAGATTCTCCACCAAATTACAAAAAAAAGAAAAAAATTCTTTAAGTAGTTTTTTTTCCCCACATTTTCATGCTTAGAATTCACATTTTCAAAAATAAATAAATCATTTGCTTCATCAAAGCTGATCATTCTCTCCGCCAAACAACATAATATCATTAAAAAAAAATTAATCCACCTTCTGTACAGACCTTTATCAAGAAGAACAAAAAATGATTACTAACTCAAAGATCAAGAGAGAGCTCAGATCCAAAAGGTTGGACCTAGTACATACAAATGAATGGGGGTAGGACGGTCCTTGTTCTACGTCACATTTATTCATGAATACAATAGAAAGGTATAGGTCTACTTTATGTAAAATAGATTAGATGTATTCATCACTTTTGAGAAGTGGAAGAGCATGATGAAAAATGAACTTGTAAATAAAATCAAGTATCAAGAATTTGATAATGAGGGGTGTACAATTCAATTAAACCAAAAAATTATTGCACCACACATGAGATTCATATGGAGAGCAGTCCAAAAAAACCCCAAAATTAAATGGTGTTCTTAAATAAATATAACTCTTAATGAATCTGCAAAAAGTATGACATTTCGTGCAGGTCTTCCAAAGTTAATCTGGGTAGATGCAACAAACATAGCATCACATCTTATTATTTACGACAATCAATTGGACTCAAATTTAGGCTTCCAGAATAAGCCTATATAAAAAAGAAATGTTTATTATACCTGAAGATTTTCGGTTATCTACTATATGTTTACGTTGATCCAATTATCAGACATAAATTTTGACCAACAAACCAAACAGAAATTATTTTGTCATATATGACGAAGATGAGTTTCATACAAATACTAGCATAATGATAAAAAATAAACAAATTGGGAAATATGCTATAAATAAAAAAAAGGAAAAAGAGCGTATAGCCAAAATCCCCTATGCATCAACCATTACATCTCTTATAAATGTAATGATTTACACGAGATCGAATATTGAAAAAAAATAGTGGAAACAATTAATACATGCATTTCAAAACAGGGAAAAAATACTAGAAAATTGTGATTTAGGGTACATCTACACCTTTGACATCTCCACCTTGGGTGACACCAACAACAAGCCTTTATCCCACTAAGTGGGGTCGGCTACTTATAAATATTTATCTCCATTATGTCTACTGTGTGAAAGGCATTCTAGCAAAATTAAATCAATTGTAATAAGGTGTTAATCCTTGTCCTAATGATGGTCAAAGTATTATTCACTTAGCAAAGAGCGTTGTCCCTCACTCCCAAACATAGCACATACAACTCATGCATCGTTGCGTATGCAACTTGCTTGAAGCTATTGAATGTTTTTTTAACTTCTTAAAATTAAAGGAGTAGAAAATCCTATTGATATGCTCATTTAAAGTGATTCCCATTTAAAAATTGAGGATTTGCAAGATCTCAATTAACATCTATGAACCATGACATAGAAATGCAATCCAAAGAAGTGTTTTAAAGATGATCACTAAGCCAAAAAAATAAAAACTTCTCCGAGTAGAGATACTCAGAGTTCTTAAGTGTTTAAAATAGTAGCTCTTGTCAACAACATGAAAATCCGAAATGAGAGCTATCACAAAGTACTAAATCAAGAATATCATTAGATTAAAAATGTAAGTTAACACAAAGTCCTAATGAGAGCTCCATGTAATCCTCATTAGTAAAATAACCCAAAATTATAAAAGAAGCATAAGTTCTTATATTATACAGATAAAAGAAGAGAATAAGAATTATCATCAAAACGTTTGTCAGCATACAACCCTCATCCTTACAAATAGATGTATTTATTTTGAATCATTGCCATGGATAAATACATGTATTAATTTGGCTTCATTTATATGAAGTATAAACTCTCACTATGCATTTCTTTTAAAATTTAATAAAATATTTCACATCTGTACCATCATGGGCATAAGTTTCTCACAAAACCATGTAAATTTATCTTGAATTTAAAATCATTGAAATTTATTATCTTAATCTTATTTAATTTTTGCTCCAAAATTTCATCATTATATTATCATTCAATGGCAGCATTCATGTATAATATACAACAATGAATTATATCGTCTAATTGCCATACAATCACATCAAAGATCCAACCTCGCTTTTTGACAATTGAAACATTTTGACAAGCTCCACTCTCTCCTTGAGCTAAACAATCCTTTTGATTAAGGAATTTTAATTTCATGACAGTAAGTTAGACGATCTCCGGAACCTCAGCCCATTGCCTCAGCATGGCATCCTCTTCAAGCAATCAAGCACAAAAAGCTACTCAGAAAGTACTATTAAATACAATAAAACTTAAAATTGAAGCTGAAATAGATTCAACAACAGTTTTTAAAGTGAATGAGAGGCAGAAGGAGACACAGATGAAATGCTATGCAGGGAGGAGGAGGTACCCTCCATTTCTCTACTCTGCGTGAATTCTAATTGTACATTTGTTTGAACGACGTGAGAAATATAGGTTCAATTTCAATCTGTGCAAGGAAAATCTCACCATGAACAGTATGATAATCGACACAGATCACATGCACGCAAGTCATTTCCAATCCCAAACAATTGATGATGCTTGAAGGCGCTAAGCCAGAAGAGGGTAGAGTGGCATTCCTTCTAAAAACTGTGCAAAAATAGTGACAATGAACTTTGACTGTATTGGTTTATCAAAGGATGTTTGTATCAATATAATGTCACAAATAATATATTCCATCATTAAAGTTGTCCTCATAAAATGTTCCACTTTACCGTAAGAATTTAATAATTTAAGTATTTATCGTTTCCATATCAATTTAAGACATTTAAAATTCAACTAAAAATTATATAAAAGAACAGTTTTAAATAAAAAATAGTTGGTGGAGAAATAATAATGTGCAAGAAAAGAAAAAAATATAAGAAGTTACGTTATACGAAATTGGTTTAAATGTAAAACTTAGAGAACTGAGAAAAATATCAAACGGCTTGCAGAGAACCTAAAAAAACAATCTGTGACGCTAAAAATTATGTTTTAATAATACAACAACAACAACAACAAAGCCTTAATCCCACTACGTGGGGTCGGCCACATGAATCCTTTTTCTCCATTGCGTCCTATTTAGTGTCA